>KE154866.1:832344-874068 GCA_000411075.1 Sisymbrium irio | reverse complement strand
ACAACAAAAAAAAAAAAAAAATTTAATCAGTTGATCATATTTAACCATATCCTTAACATGCAATTATGATGAATATTTTAAAAAAATTAACAACTCTAGGTATAATTTTATCCACGAAAATACGATAGTTTGATCTGCATTATATTTATTTTCAAATTTTATGTAAAATTATTTTAACTATTACCATCGAACCAAATTATATTTATTTTGGTCGATTCCTATTTTGGTCAACTGGTTATTTAGGAATTAGGAAAACTGAAAGAAAAAGATAGTTGAAGATAAAATAACTTATATCTTTCATCATTTGACATTTTATTATTGTGAATTGTGATATTTGTTACGTAGATACGATACTCAAACACACAAGTCACATTTATATGCTTTATTAGCATATCACGAACAATTTGGTCGTGCTTTTGTCTTTTTCGTAATAACAACATTCTTTTCGTTGTCTTGTTCTGATTTTTCCAAGCCGTATCAGTCTGCAGTTGCTCACACGCTAAGCCTGTTTACCCCCAAATCCCAAAACACAAACGTCCGTAATTTCTATAATTATTTAATTTAAGCTATTTTCTTACCAACCAATACTATTATACTTTAACTCTATTTCTTCTCGTTGTACTCGTGATAGTTGTGGCTTTTTTTTTAAAAAAAAAAGATGAAAGCTGTNAAAAAAAAAAAAAGTGGTGTAGCGCGGTTAAACCGCGGGTTCTGCCTTTTTTTTTATTCTGCATTTTATTATAAACTGTGAGAGTTATGTATGTATGATGCATTGATGCGGCTAAAGTATTTAGATTTTAGAGTATTACTATTATACGAACCCACTATTGGATTGCATGTCAACTGACCAAAATAATGATTAATGGAGTTCAAATGTAATTTACGAAAGAGCTCACAATTTTAAGTCAAAAATCACATAAACGCATGCTGTTTTATTCCATAAATTAAATCTATCAGTGCAGCCAGAGTTTCAGAGACAAAGAGTTGACTTTGGTGATTAACGTTTATGCAATGTTTTATTTTTTTATGATCATCATTAATTATACTTTCTTTTATTCTCGTATTATAACCCTTAATACATTCATTCTACTCCGTATTAAGTTTACTTCTTATAGTTGCTCTATCTAATACAATTTTATGCATCGCCTAATCTAGTATCAACATTCGTATCTTAACAATTTGTTTTTCTTTCTTTTAACTTATCTTAACAGTTTGTTGCTTTTGTGTGATGGCAAGTGGCAAGGAATGGAGACAATCAGAATATACAAACAATATGATCTAATAACAATAATATCTGGCAAATGAGAGACGTTCCATGCACGTGACAATGTCTAATCAGATCAAATGACAAAGTCAACATGCTGACAATAATATAACAAACCCGAAGCATTATCTTTATATGAATATAGGACGAGACAAACAAAAAGCGATTTACCTCCATCTCGATTTATCCGTTAATTTTATACGTTTGAAATAGGAAAACCGCTTACTCTAAGATATAGAGATCTTCTGATTGAGAAAATAAGAAATATATAAAAATATATATTAGATACTATCGATCAACAAACAAGAAACATAAACATATCAACAAGATTATTGTTATAACAATAACCCGGGTTTCAAATGGTATATTATTTCGCGTAGCAAATGATCCACAAGAATATGAATTGTAAGCATGTAAAGATGCTGGTGAGGAGATCATCATCATTTTACTAATATCGAAAAGTAATTTTAGTTTTTTTTTTTATTCGTTGGGGATTATATGTAGATGATCAAGATTTTTTTTATTTCGTGCATAAAGTCTAGACAATTATTATTTGGGTTCAAATTAAATTATTTATATAGTGAAAATCTAATACTAATATTTTGAATAAAATCCAATCACATTTTTGTCAATTAAATATAATTTATAACAAACTCAAAATAATAAAAACCCAATAACTCAGAATCTGAACTAATTATATCTGAAAACCATTCACCAATTAATATATTATAATATAATATAAAATTTTAAAATTATAAATTGTTAATTGTAAAAAACAAAAATACATCATAATATATACAGTGTTTTGTTGAGATTATGAATTAACATGACCAATAAGTTAACAAAGATATATGTTTTCATTTTGTTTGTTTCCTCTAAGGGTCCCACTCCTAAGCTTTTCTGTGGGCTAAGGCTAACGTCATCCGGTGGCCCTCGATTTTGTTCGTATAATAAGCCATCGGATTTGCACGAACGAAACAAGTTTCGTAGTGTAGAGGTCTACGTCTTGGAAGATCGGATCTCAACCCCCAGATTTTTCTTGTGTCAATTCATTTTTTATGGTGAAGGGTTTTTAAAGATCGTATATCTTGTTATCTGATAATCTTTTTTAAGAGGGTTTTAAAAACAAGAATATTTATTATATTTGAAACTCAAGTGAAAATACGTAGGAGCACGTAAAAAAAGTGCCGTTGTACATGGTACACCAAATTCTAAAGCTAATCCCTTGTTCTTCGTATGTATTTTCGTATGCAACTTTTCTACGTTTCTACGTTATTTTTCGCCTAGGTTTCACAAAACTCAACGAAACAAATGGGAGAAAAAAATGAAAGTCAGTACTGTATTATTATTAATCTATGGCCTATAGGTATTTGTGCACCCTTGAAACTTCGGGTTTTTTTGTTTATAATTTTCTGACCTAGCGTTTTCTAACCATATACTCGTGTACTCTTTTTTTCAGCAATCACACTTTTCTTTTAAGTGGTAAATTTTTTAACTGAGTAACTCTAATGTAATAATAACAAGGATTGTTTGTTCGTAAACAAATCTTAATAATTGAGTTTTTTATTTTATTTTTGGGTGTATTATCGCTATATCTGAAATATTTTGTAGAATCTTACTTGTCTTCAAGGAAATATTTAGTGAGAACGATATGTTTGTTTGAACGTATTTAGTTTCGAATCATCCACGACAATAAATGAATAATATGATGAAAACACATTTCTTAATTATTAGCATTTCAGCTACAATTTCATCCAACGAAAAGAAAGCATTTCAGCTAAAACGAGAAAGTCCATGACGGTAAAATTTTGACCTAACTAACGTTAGTTTTGTTGATTATTTTGGCTATGGAGCACGTGCGGCAAGTCGTAGTAAGCTTGTTATGGAACTACAATAATACCCCTGCCAATGGTCAAAATCTCTGTTAATATTATAACCTTTTACATTTAGGAGCATCGAGAATACTAGTCTGTTCTACTCAAAGTTCAAGTTTTGCTTTTTCCTACTTTTTATATAATAAATTCTAATGCAAATCTGTTGTCAAATACTATTATGGTACCATGATGAATTTAAATATACCAGCAGTGAATGCTTAGTTTGTATGTATTTTACGATATATTGTTTTTAGTAAAAGTGCATTCAATGAAATAAGTTGGACAAAGAAACAAGAAATGAAATTATCAGTGATGAAACTCCCGACCATGTGCAACATTAGACTTGTGTTGAACATAACGAAGCACTTTAATTCCATCTCCAGTTGGCATGTGACCTTGACTATTTACTAAAGAAAGGTTTAAAGTGTATCTAAGAAATTTTATAATTATTGCTTAAATATTTTTGATAGTTAAATGATTCAATAATTGGACGTTGGAGTGAAATTATATTAAAGATGGGGGAAAATTAAAAGAAAGAAATTGTTGTATTCGTGGGGCTGACTTTTTCAGTAACTGTTTAAGATTTCGTATCAGTTTGAGATTAGGAGAGGAAAAGGACTTATCTCGAGACGAAGACAGCAGTTAAAGGGTAATTCAGTCAAAATTAAACGAAATAATACAGGGACAGCACTGTAATTACGCACGCGTTTGCTTAGAATTAAAACCCCAGATAATAATTACGAGATCGGACGGCTGTAAACCTCCCTCTCTTGTAATCTCAACGGTTATGGTTTATGGCGTGTATCCGCTAGTATAAATGATCGTCTCCGTCATTAGATAAAGCCTCCTTTTTTTTTCTCCTTTCATTTTCGTATTCTTTCTTGATCTTTATTCTTCTCTCTTCGGGTTTATAAATCTTTGGCCTTAGGACAGAAATAAAGCGGAGATCAGATCAATAATCGGGTTTTCTGGGTTTTCTCAGAAACCCTAGAACCCGATCAGTAACTTCTTACTCACTCTACCCTATATCTCCATCGACTATGTAATCAGGCCATGACAAGAGTGAGATACGAAGCTAGCTAAAAAGAGATCATATAGAATAGGTTTTGAAAAAGAGAAAGAGTCGTATTTTTTATTGAGGTAAGGCTGATTTTTCCTTATTTTGATCGACGATTTGATTCAGTTAATAGTTTGATTGACATGGATTGATATTGATAGATTTTTACTTTCTTTTTTTATCATTTAAGATGATTTATATTCTTGTTTTATTTTGGAATCTGTTGATCTTTCTTCTTTCTTGTACCCATAAACCTTTTCCTTTTTTTTTCCAAAGTACAGGAAAAATGAAACTTCATCTCCTGATTCTCCTCCCAAACAGATCTGTAAACGGGAAAAGCTTTTGAAAGTCGTACGGTCGCACACCATCTCGATTCTGGTTTGTAAGCAACTCTTCATCATTTTACCATTAGTTTCTTTTTTCAAATACTCTGATTTTATTTTTGTTTCACCATTTCTTGTACGGAACATTTTTTGTATGCACGAATCACGATACATATATATATCATATAATGACAGTGACACGAAGCTTCCTCGATGCATTTACTTTCACGATCCCTATTTTCTTATTTTCGAAAAGAAACTTTATATTTAATCAAAGAAACTGAATCTTTTCTTCTTCCAGGCTTTTCCAGAGAGAGAGAGAGACAAAAATGGCGTCTTCGAGCTCTCCGTGCGCAGCATGTAAGTTCTTGAGGAGAAAATGCACGCAAGAATGTGTGTTCGCTCCATATTTCCCGCCAGACCAACCTCATAAATTCTCTTACGTTCACAAAGTTTTCGGAGCAAGTAACGTCGCTAAGCTTCTCAACGAACTCGCCGCTAACCAAAGAGAAGACGCCGTCAACTCTCTTTTTTACGAAGCCGAAGCTCGACTCCGCGACCCGGTTTACGGTTGCGTCGGTTTAATATCCATCCTACAGCATCGTCTTAAACAGCTTCAACACGATCTTGAAAACGCCAAGAAAGAACTCGCTTCTTACGTTGGTCCTCAAGCTATGCTTCCTATTCTCCAGCCGCAGCATCCTCAACCGCATTTCATGTCCCTACCGCAACGACCGTCTTCCTCTTCTTCTTCAGCGTCTGTGCTGACTCAGCAGCAGCATCATCATAACTTGTTGCCAATGATGGCTATTCCAACTGGACAACTCTACCATCAGCAGCAGCAGCAGATTTTCGAGGCTCAGCAGTTAGCAGCGGTTAATGCGGTTGCGAGAGAGCAACAGAATGAAATGTTTAGAGCGTATGGAGGAGGAGGAAGCAACAGTCCGCATCATCATCAAAACCAATCTCAAGTTGAGATTTTAAGGTTTGATAATGGCTTTGACTCACCGACCGGTTCAGTTACAGTAACCGGGTTTAATCAACTAAGCTCCGGCGGTACAGCCGTAACCGGGATGTCTCCGTCTTTGGCTCTTGGTGGTAACTTTGTTGATAGTCCTCCGACGACTGATAATTATCATCCGGATCAGCAATTACATCATCATCAACAGCAACAACATCATGAGGCTCAGTTGTTCATACCTACACAATCTTCCCAACCGTTAACGCTTCAAACGCAGGAGACGCAGACGCAACCGAATTCTGAGAGCGAGGAGGGTAAAAGGAGTATCATTGGTTCATCTCGGTAGTTAATATAAAAAGAAAGAAAGAGAGAAACAAAATAAAAACAAAAGAAACCATGTTACGGCCTTTGACCTTCTCGCTTGCTCAATAACCTCAAATTTTCCTCAGTTCAAGGTACGTACGTGGGAACAAAACATAGTTCGAATTTTAATTTTCCCACTAAAAGTATTTAGGGTTTCGGTTTTGTTTCATTTTTTTCTGCATTTTGATTGTTCTTTATGGTTTAGTACAGTACTCTGGTACAGAGGAGGTTTTGCTTTATATATAACATTTAATGATAAAGCCTTGTCATTTCTTCAATAACTCTTCTTGTTCTTCGTATAGCCATATAGCCCATATTATAAAACTTCCTATTTGTTGGATTCTCTGAACAATAATGCATTAACTAACCTCGTTGTTAAAAAAATACTATAAGTTTTTAAATTTCATGGTGGGTCACATCAGTTACCGATTCTTGGTCTAGACTAGTGTGATGATATGGTAGTAATTTACGACACACATCAGCTTTCTTTCTACCTAATAGAGATAATTTGTTCAGCTTAAGAGTCTAAGATTTGCTTACACCTTTCTGTCTGGAGATCTTTTAGGTGCTGTCTCATTAGATACACTTTATGGATCCATATAGTAGTAGCTTCAATCACATCGATTAACTTCTTTGTATTTAATTATATTATCGTTTCTTGAATTTTTGTCTTGGATCCATTGCTTTTATTTTTTACTTATTTCCTCGACTTTTCTTGCAGTTGGAAACTCTGACTTTGCTCAAGGCATTACGGACACAATCGAGTTTATCTTTCTTTCTAATTTTGTCGCACTCAACATGTAAAAGTCAAACGACACACAAAAAAGTCAGCGACATTTGGTTGATTTTGAGTTTTGGCGAAGAATACTAAAACGGAGAGGTTCATATCAAAAAGATCTCCACTCCATCTCTCCATCTGGTTTATCATTGCGGAAACATATGTTTATTTTACATTTTTCTTGTATTTCCTATCTTTAATTTTTGACATTTATTTTGGTTTAAAGTAAAAATGAGATATATTAGTGTTTTGGGATACAATTTTCTTTGTAAATTAGATGCTAAGAGCAGGGTCACTTGGCCTAATGGTTTATCAAACCGAACTATCTAAAGCAAAAATACTAATGAATAAGCCATCTTATTTTTTTTCCTATATATGTTTTATTTCTTAATTTTTTTTAATTTGGTTACTGAATTTTTTTTCTCTTTTTTCTAGCTCGGTTAGATGTATTAATTAATCATGTACATTTTTTGTGTCTTTTTCACAAGTGATATCTTGGAGGTTTTTCGCGATTACTATAAACATGTTATATATGCATATTATTTTTGAGCAATGTGTTATTAACTTTAAAGTAGAAAACAAATGAAATGTAAGAAAAAATACTAAAATTTGATAAACGTTAGAAAACGACTACAAAGAGTCTGCAATATTGAAAGAGTGTGTTACATACACCTATTATACTAAACAAACGCATATAATAATCATCAAGTAGACGAAGCTAAAGAAGTAGTTAAGTGTGAATGCTTGGCAATTAAGATTGTGTTGGGTCATTTATTAACACTCTTTGACCATTCATCAATTTTAATTTTGGCTCTTTCTTCAATAGCCGTTTCCTCTTTGTTGCTAAAATTTACTTTCATACATATCATCCCTTAATGCCTCAACATAAGATGATCTATTCATCACTTCTTAGCTTGAGGAACAGTATATACATCTATAATTGAACTCAACAGCGGCTGGTTCATGAGAATATATAACACGTACAACACCATCAAAATATATAGTCAAATCAAAATTAAGACGTACCCGTCTGACCAAAGCATGATCGTATAAGTTAGTAGATGTATGTATGTGGGTGAGCTGTAGATATTTTTACCTGATGGTTCATGAGAAACATGGATACTTAATGTTCATGTGCATGTGCATGTGCATGTGCATATAATAGTATACTAATCTCACCAGTAGGATGCTTAGTATAGCAATAAAGAGAAGGTGGTGAAATTGATGAGCATCGGTCATTAAATTAAGCACTGACCCATTAATTGCGCACTTACCCATAAACTCATTCACACCTTTTTATTAACTTAAACAAATGATATATATGTATACGTCTCTCCTTCTCTCTCTCTAACACTAGTCACTAGTGTACCTTTGGTACTCTTTATAAATTAAATAGCTCGTGTCGAAATAATTTCATATATAGATTTCTAACTAGGTCAATCCAACAACCAATTTAATACGACCATTTAAGAGCGTCTATATATATATGGACCGACAAAATCAATAAGCTATAAAGTTTTGACAATACAACCAATCAAATCATTCATGGTACAACAAGGTTGGTCTTTTTGATACATTTAAAGGCCCAAATACATTTTCTATAACAAGCAGAGGCCCATCGAACCTATTTTTTTTTTTTAAATGAAGAAATCATAGAAGTTGCCACGTAACTGTCAGTGGTGTCATCATCCTCCTCTACCACTCCACTTCCCGCGAATTATCTGCTCCTCTAGGCTCTCACGCCGTCTGCGAAGCTCCGTTCCGTTAGGCAGTCAGTGTCTACGTTTTAACGCCGTCAGCTAACGGCGTAAATGCTATAGAGAATATTCTTTCAGCACATGGCCGCTGCTTGTTCAACACGTGACTTTCAAGCTTCTGTTTCCTTATGAACGAAGTTTTTCTTATTTTCCGCGAAACTATTTTTTTTATAATATCTCAGCATAACAAAAAAATATCGCCCTTTCTTTTATACTCTTTTAAATGGTTTTTTTTTCATTATAACTATTTCTTTCGATTGTTTACTTTCGTTTCGTTTGCACACATATTTTTAAAGCGGAAAAAAGGAGAAAAGAAATGGAAACGGATAAATAGAGTTAATCTAGAGAGAGAAAAGGTTGTTTTTAAGCCGACAAGGACGAGTGAAGTCGCGCTTTATTTATTTTTTTGGATTGTAACATTTTCAGTTTAATTTTGTTATGGTTATAGTTTCTTCAGAAGCAACATCAATCATCAAAACGCGGCGGCTCTTGTCGTAATGAACCAACAGAACGTTGTCGTTTTGGGATTATCCTTATCTCTTGGGGCGACCAATAATTGCCTTTATTGAATTATTTATTTATTTAATATCTTCTTCTGCTGCTTCTCCTTCTCTCTCTCTCTCTCTCCTCCTCTCCTCATTCGCTCTTCAATTTTCTTCCTCTTTTGGAGATATTTTTAGCGAATCTTTCCTCCTCCTAGATTCCAGCAGCAACAAGATTCTATTCGTGGGAAGATTCGAATTTGAGCCGAGGTCCTGAGCATCTGATGTGATCGGCGACATAGAGAACAGAGAGAGAAGAGAGATCAGAGATGGATCGAGCACCGGTTGCTACAGGACCTATGGATATGCCGATTATGCACGACAGTGATCGTTACGACTTCGTTAAGGATATTGGGTCTGGTAATTTCGGTGTGGCTCGCCTCATGAGAGATAAAGTCACAAAGGAGCTCGTCGCTGTTAAGTACATCGAGAGAGGAGATAAGGTTTTTTTTTTAAAAAGACTCATTCTTTTTATTGTCTTTACTTAGCTGAGAGTGATTGTTAATAGTGTTGTCACTACTACGTGTAGGGTTTGATAAAGTATTCGCCTTTTATGGTTTATTATGGTTTGATGATGATGATGATGATGGATGGTTATTGCTTTTGAGTGTTTTGTTTCATGTTGTGAATTCGAATTTAAAAAGTTTAAGACTTTCCTAAGATGATACGGATCTGATACTATTTTTGTTGAGTATTCAATGTTTTGGTTTTGTTAGTTATCGTCAGACGTTTTGACTTGTGCCTGAGTTCTCTAACTGTGTTGGTGATCGGTTACGAGTTTTCAGATTGATGAAAATGTGCAAAGGGAAATCATTAACCACAGGTCACTCAGGCATCCTAATATTGTCAGATTTAGAGAGGTCATTTTAACACCGACTCATTTGGCTATCATTATGGAATATGCTTCTGGTGGTGAGCTTTATGAGCGGATTTGCAATGCAGGAAGGTTTAGCGAGGATGAGGTTTGCATTCCTCTTAAGCTTCATTCTCTAATTCCTGGTTAAGGCGTCTCTGTTTCTAATAATTACCTACTCTTTTTGTACAGGCTCGATTCTTTTTTCAGCAGCTTATATCTGGAGTCAGCTATTGCCATGCAATGGTATGTAGAGAAGATGTTCACTGAGCTTAAGGACACAATGTTTTATTTATGCTGCGCTCTTCAGTTTGGGTTTATTTACTCGGTTTATCATGTTTTGGGTTTCTTCTTGAAGCAAATTTGCCATCGTGACCTGAAGCTGGAGAATACTTTGTTGGATGGAAGTCCTGCACCTCGCTTAAAAATATGTGATTTTGGATACTCTAAGGTATTATACCATAAAAGTTTGTCTTCTTCAATTCTCGGTTTAAGGTAATACATATATGTGTTTTTGCTTATGGATTGTTCTTTGGCAGTCATCTGTTCTTCATTCACAACCAAAGTCAACTGTTGGTACTCCTGCTTACATTGCGCCAGAGGTGCTGCTTCGTCAGGAATATGATGGCAAGGTAAGAGCTTTTCTAAAGGAATTCCTGCTTTTTCTCCATGGATGAATAATCAACTAATAGAATGTTACACAATACCAGATTGCAGATGTATGGTCATGCGGTGTAACCTTATACGTCATGTTGGTTGGAGCTTATCCATTCGAAGATCCTGATGAGCCAAGGGACTATCGGAAGACAATACAGGTAACTGCGTAATAACGATTGCTACTCTGCTCATCTCTTTGATCATCCGCTTAATTCCTTTTATGATTCTAAAACTCAGAGAATCCTTAGCGTGAAATACGCAATCCCTGATGACATACGGATTTCACCTGAATGCTGTCACCTAATTTCAAGAATCTTCGTTGCTGATCCCGCTACCGTAAGTCGATATCCTTTACTCACCTCTGATCTTTTAACTATCAGACGAAAATGACATCTTTCATGTGTTTATTCTTGTACAGAGGATTAGCATTCCAGAGATCAAAACCCATGATTGGTTCTTGAAGAACCTCCCAGCTGATCTAATGGACGAGAGCAACACAGGAAGCCAATTTCAAGAGCCTGAACAGCCAATGCAAAGCCTTGACACAATCATGCAAATCATCTCTGAAGCCACAATTCCCGCTGTTCGGAACCGTTGCCTAGACGATTTCATGACAGACAATCTTGATCTTGATGACGACATGGATGACTTTGATTCCGAGTCTGAAATCGACATTGACAGTAGCGGAGAGATAGTTTATGCTCTGTAATAAAAATAAAAAGCTTTTTTTATGATGACCAGAAACACTCCTCTTAAGTGCATCTTCGAGACCAGTGCCTGATCCTCTGGTTTTCTATATCTGCCATTTTTGTATTGGGCTCATTGTCTGTTTGTTTTGTTGTTTTTCTTTTTTCTTACATACATATATGCAATGTAAAATATCATATCTATATACATATATTTTCCAATGTTACAAACTTGCTAGATATCACACGCACAAAGGAAACTGACATTAGAACAGTTGAAGCAAGTTAAGATTATGCTCTGTTTCCTCTTCTGTGACTGTCAGATTCTTCATTTTTAGTTTGAATCTTTCCCATAAGAACACAGTCCCTTCGTCGCATTTCACCTCCAGATTCTCTAGATTCTTCAATGAATCTGGCAACTCGCATCGATAACAATCTCTCATCGAAATCTTCTTCAGTTTCTGCAACTTTCCAATCTCTAAAGGCAACTTTTTCAGTTGGAAGCATCCAGAAACATCTAAAAACCGCAAATTGCCGAGTGTCTCGATGGTTTCAGGAAGCTGAAAGAGATTCATACAAGAACTCAGTCGTAGCATTTCAAGGTTCTTCAAGTCTCCTATAGCTTCTGAGAGTCTACATAGTTTGTTACAGTTCGTGATGCTAAGCTTCTTCAGTGAAACAACTTGAGAGACCCAATGTGGTAGCTCAACAAGATTATAACAATAATCAATTTCGATCTCCTGCAAACTCTGTAGAGTTTCAGAAACATCAACTTCTAACCCGTCCTGAACCTCATGGACATGGCACAACCAAAGAGATAACTTCTCAAGACTATTGAGCTGAAGTTTGGGAATGTCAAGCAAAGTGATTGAAGCTTTCTCGAATCTGATCCGTCTCAGGTTCGGTAATGAGCTGAGACATGATAGATTAGTCAACTTTGTAGGTTCAAGGCCGTGATTTATGATCACCACAACTTTCAATTTCTTCATTGTAGCAATGAAGTTTGGTAATGCATAGTTTGACGAAGAGAGATTAAGAACTAATACTTCAGCATTGGGACAATTCATTTCAATCCAACGTGATGTGAATGAATCATCTGTAAGCAAGCAAGGTCAATCACATCAAGTAGTAGAATATAATTAAACATAGTGTGAAAACAGTGTAAAGAAATAATCGTATTACCTGTAGAGATAGACAATAGAGAGGCGTTCAAAGTAACAGGCTCCTTTAGATCTAAACACCAGTTTGGGAATTTGTCACCTTGTATATCCACGTTTAATCTTGTCCTTTGCAGGATCGAGAACGACTCTTTTTCGCATTCATGCATAGCACATTCTCTCAAGATGTTGTCTTGTTTGACCAAGAACTCATTGAAGAAACCATCTTCATACTTAGTTTTACTGATATTAAAGCAAATGCAAAACTGATAATTGAGAGAAAAAAGCTTAAAGAAAAAGATCAATAAGGAAATATGCCGAAACTATTTCGGATGTTGAATCTTTCAACAAATAAAGAAAGATCAAGAATTGGTAGATGAATAGAAAGTAACATACCCAAGAGGAAGAAGTTTAAGGAGATTGTGGGAGGCAAGATCTTGGAGGTAATTCATGCAGATGATATTCTCTTTACCATATAATCCAGACCATAGGTCGATTATTGTGGAGGCAATTATCTTCTGGTCTTTTTGAAACGAGCCCATGTCCAAGAAACACTCTCTAAGATTGCGGGGTAAGGCATCGAAGCTTTGGATCGAATCCATAATGTATCCTATGAATGGAGAAGAGTTTTCTGAACTTAATATTGAATGCAGAAAACAGGGAAGTTTTATAGAAATTTTCTGTTTTGACTGTCTCTTTTATAGAGACTCTTCAGAAAATCCCATTAGACGAATTTTTGAATATTTAGAACGACGAAGTCACGCGCTCCCAAAATAGAAGTTATCTACAACAGGTAACTTGACAAATACGCAAGCGAGACCGTCTTTGGGGAAATAAGGGGTCAACAATGTTTACTGATTGAGTTATATGTTTTTTTTTGTGGAAAAAGTGATCGATCGAAGTGAGATATTGGATATCTATCTACACATGATTGAATAAGTGGCGAACTTGCAGAAAAACTTAGAAGGAAAAAATCAATTATTTTGAAAAGAAAAGTTACATCAATCATCCATTAGTAACATGAGATATTTCAGGATTATTTTCGTGTAACCTAGCTGTTGTTTGACTTCACTATATTTCAGGATTTTCTAAGTAATTTACAAAGATGATATTTAAGAGTAAAATGAAGAATGTTGAATATTACTGTTATGGTTTGTTGAAAAATGATGTTGAATGGTTTTAAAAAGGTTGAGGTACAGAAAAACCGTGTGGCATGATGATATATAGAAAATTTTTTTTTATGTTTGACAAAAAACACACAAATATTTTATTTTCAGTTTCATATAGAAAAACTATCAACCAAATCTTAAATCCAATCTAAGTTATCTAACATCTGTTACAAAACAATCAAAGTTTTATTATATGTAAGCTTTGGAAGAAGATATTATAAAAAAATTATACAAAAGAAACTGAAAATATTGAAGTAGATTTATAAAGCTGATGAAAACTCAAATCTGCATGGCTTCTATTTGCATTTGGATGATGAGAATAAACAACACTACAATTCACACACAAGCTATGAAAATGTTCGTTCACTCACAACTTAAAACATTTGAAGCTTGTTCAAGTTATGCTCTGTTTCCTCCTCGTGAACACTCAGATTTAACATTTTTGGCATCAGTCTCTCCCACAAGACCGTTCCAGTTTCTTCATCGCATTTCACCGTCAGGTTTTCTAGATTTATCACTGAATCCGGCAATTCACATTTACAACATTTACTCATCGAGATCTTCTTCAGCTTCTGCAGCTTCCCAATCTCTAGAGGCAACTTTCTCAAATCTAAGCAATGAGAAATATCAAGAAACCGCAAACTGCAGAGCCTGTCTGTCGTTTCAGGCAGCTCAGAGAGGTTAATGCAAGAATTCAGCCTCAGCACTTCTAATCTACACAAGTTGCCTATTGCTTCCGGAAGTTTGGTGAGCTTGTTACAATTTGTGATGCTTAGTGTCTTCAATGAAACAACTTCAGAGACCCAATACGGTAACACCTTGAGATCATAGCAGTAGTCTATGTCAATCTCTTGCAAACTCGATAGAGCTTTAGAGACATCAACTTCTCTTTGATCATAAGAAACCTCACCAAAAGAACACATGAAGAAGGACAGCTTCCTGAGACTCCCGAGTTGCAATTGGAGAATGTCCAGAAAAGTGATTGAAACTTTCTCCAATCTGATCCGTTTCAGTTTCGGTAACGAGCTGAGACATGACAAGTTGGTCAAGTTTGTAGAATGTAGACTGTGATTTATGATAATCACAACCTTGAGTTTCTTCATTGTAGCAATGAAGCTTGGTAATGCATAGTTTGATGAAGAGAGATTAAGAACTAAAGCCTCAACATTGGGGAAATGACACAAATCCATTTCCACCCAACTCGATGAGAACAAATCATCTGTAACAAACAAAAGAAGAACCGAGCATAGTGAGTTATAGGAAATACATATTTCTAAAACCAGTGAATATAATCTCTACGTTTAATTTTCCTTTAAAAGAAAAAGACGAGAAAGGATTACCTGTAGAGATAGACAAGAAGCGAGCATTAATAATAGTCTCGCTTTGATTCAAATACCAGTCAGGATAATTATCTCCTTGTATCACCACATTGAGTCTTTTTCTTTCCAGGAGTTCTGGTTCTGATTCGTTTTGATGGATAGCAAGCTCCCTCAGGATATCATGTTGAGTGACTACGAACTCATTGTAGAAACCATCTTCGTGTTCATTTCCCCTGGTAAAGCAAATAAACAAGTTCATCAAAATGGTCGATGGCAAGAAGAGGTGGCAAAGACACTATGTTGAGACATAACTACAACATACCCGAGAGGAATAAGTTTAAGCAGGTTCTGGGAAGCAAGGTCGTTGAGGTGTTTCATGTACACGTCACTACTACTAGTACCTTTACCATATAGTTCCACCCATATGTCAGTAATTACGGAAGCACGTATCTTTTGGTCCTCAAGAAATGAGCCCATGTCCATGAAACACTCTTTAAGGTGAGGTTTCAGGGCACTGAAGCTAGGCTGCAGACGTTCTAGCATAGTAGGACTACTGAGAATTGGCTCCCATTCAGACCAGCTTTTCCATAAATAGAACGGTTGTTGTATAAGTGAAACGCCAATTACTTCAATTACGAGTGGAATTCCATCGCAACGTTTCAGTATCTGAAAAAAGAACAAGATGAATTTAATATTTCCCACACAAACGACAATGGAAGCCTAAAACATGAAGGGTGAGGACTGAGGAACCTAGAATCAGAAGTTGGTAATTATTAGGATTTCATGTATTGAGATGAAACTAATACCTTTTGGAGAAGATCTTCGTACTCAGCTTGAGACGCGTTGGGAGGTTTCGGTGCAACTTCAATGAGAAGGTCTTTAGCATCTTTGTGTTCCAAAGGTTTCAAACGATAAGTATGACCAAAATCGGGCAAGTCAAACCGAGAAGTCACCAAAACCTTATAACCTGGTAAGTTAATCCGAAAATTCTTAAGAAAAGAATCTGCTCCAGACCACACATCATCCAACACCAACAATATACGGTTTCCTTCAAGTCCCTCTAGCATATTTCTTAAGGCATTAGCTGCTTGAGGATCGTTACTAAACGTACGTGCTTGGTAACCGTTGTCCTCGAGTAAATCCTGTACTATGACCCTGAAGTTAGGAGTACTTGACACAACGCAATAGAAGATATATTCGAAGTTCCCTGCCAATGGAAACACTAGAATGATGAGAAAGAAGCAGAACCTACAATTCGAGCTGATGTAAAAGATGATGAGTTATACTTTTGATCTCTTGGTCGTGGCAAAGCTGAGTAACGAGCGAGGTCTTCCCGCACCCGGGAGGAGCAGACACCACGAGTCTAACCACGGCATCATCAAGGAGTTTCTTCTTGAGCTCCATCAATGGAAAATCCAATCCAATGAGCACTTTATCAGGCTTGGGAACCGAACAACGGTGCCTATAAACGGGCGAGTGTTGCCGGTCGACCTTCTTATGGAGGCTTTCGAAGTTCTCTTTATTGCTTTTCATAGACTGCAGTTGGTTCCTATGCTGAAGAACCGGTAGATCAGTCTGACAGAAGTAAAGGATATCCTTGTTGACTTGCTCTATTTCTCTTGTGAGCTTAGATCTCTTTAACCACCAGACGCCTCGACACTTATGAACCACAGTCTGAGCTCTTTCTATGCATTCCTTCAGTCGCTCTAGTTCCCTAGCATCAAAGTTCAGCTCTTTTTGCAACGAATAGATCGTTCCGGGAGACGAGTCGACCGTTCCTATTAACAGGGACAATCTCTCCAAAGTTGATGCGAGATCCTTGGACAAGGGTTTGAAGTTTTTGAACTTCTTCGTCTCTTCAATCAAACCTTTCACAGCCTCAGAGACCAGAGCTCCCGCCAGAGCTCCCGCCCACAGATCGCTCATTCTTGCTGTCTTTTTTTTCTTCCTCTTTCAGACAAAAATAAAAAAGTACGAAGCTTTTAGTGAGCGTCGACTTGACTTAGTGCGCGAAATTACATGGAAACAGAGTTTAAGTCTTCGTTTGTCGTTTCCAGTAACTTAATATTATTCCATGGGCCCAACAAAATCAGGATAAGGTTTACGCGTTCATAAACAGAAATATAGAAAATCAACGAAATTTAGTTGCAAATGTAAACTTGATATCACAAGAAGCATACAGTTCATGTGACATCAAAACCCATAGAAGGAAAAAATACTATTTCGTTGCATGTAATTTACATTTGGCAAACGAACACCACCGCTGTTTATAGAATCCAACACAAATCTATTGAAAACGTTATTTTCATTGGCACGCAACTTAAAACATTTGAAGCAAGTTCAAGTTATGCTCTGTTTCCTCCTCGTTAACTCTCAGATTTATCATTTTTGGCTTCAACCTCTCCCACAAGATCATTCCAGTTTCTTCTTCGCATTTCACCTCCAGATCTTCTAGATTTATCACTGAATCCGGCAATTCACAATTCCAACATTTCCTCATCGACATCTTCCTCAGCTTCTTCAGTCTCCCGATCTCTAGAGGTAACTTTCTCAATCCTACGCAATGAGAAATATCTAGAAACCGCAAGTTGCTGAGTCTTTCTATCGTTTCTGGCAGCTCCGAGAGATTCATGCAAGAACTCAGCCTCAACACTTCTAACTTACTCAAGTTGCCTATAGCTTCCGGAAGTACAGTGAGCTTGTTACAATTTGTGATGCTAAGTGTCTTTAATGAAACAGCTTCAGAGACCCAATAGGGTAACTCATCGAGATCATGACAATAGTCTATATCAATCTCCTGTAAACTAGGAAGAGCCTTAGAGACATCTATTTCTTCAGTGTCGTAGAAAACCTCACCGAAGCTACACATAACCAAAGACAGCTTCTTTAGACTGACGAGTTGCAATTGAAGAATGTCCAGCAAGGTGACTGAAACTTTTTCCAATCTAATCCGTTTCAGGTTTGGTAATAGGTTGAGACACGAGAAATTGCTCAATCTTGCTGGATAAGAACCGTGATTTGTGATTATCAGAACCTTTAGCTTCGTCATTCCAGCAATGAAGCTTGGTAATGCATAATCCGATGAAGAGAGATTAAGAACTAAAATCTCAACACTAGGACAATCCATTTCAACCCAATTCGATGAAAACAAATCATCTGTAACCAGAAAAAGAAAGACCACGCATAGTTATAGGAATGTCATATTTCAAGAAACAATAGAGATTTGCATAGCCACTAAGTTCACTTGTCTAGAAAAGAGGAGCTCGAAGAATTAATTACCTGTAGAGATAGACAACACAGAGGCATTAATAGTAGGGTGTCTTAGATTCAAACACCAGACTGGAAATTCATCTTCTCTTATCGCCAAATTTAGTCTTTTTCTTTCATGGATTGTTACCAATTCGCTTTGATAGATAGCCAACTCCCTAAGGACATCATGTTGAGTTACTAGAAACTCATTGTAGAAACCGTCTTCGTGCTCATTTCTGCACATAAAGCAATCAAATCAGTTCGTCTAATGCTACATGGAAAGAAGGTGCAAAAAGACACAGCATTGAAGTAGAAACAACATACCCGAGAGGGACAAGTTTAAGCAGATTCTGGGAGGCAAGGTCTTCAAGGTACTTCATGCACAAGGTACTACTCCTTTTACCATATAATTCCATCCATATGTCAATTATGACCGAAGCACGTATCTTTTGGTCCTCAAGAAATGAGCCCATGTCCAAGAAACACTCCTTAAGATTGGGTTCCAGGGCAATGAAGCTAGGCTGCAGACATTCTAGCACAGTAGGCTGAGGACTATTAAGAATTTTTTCCCCTAGAGACCAGCTTTCCACCTTGCCTTCCCATGCATTTAGGGATCGTCCAAGTGAAACGCCGACTACTTCAATTACGATTGGGATTCCATTGCAGCGTTTCAATATCTGCAATCCCCACCATGTGAATAATACAATGGATTAATTTACTATCACAAATTTATAGGTTGGTGGATATATAAAACTAATACCTTTTGGAGAAGATATTCGTAATCAGCTGTAGAGGTTTTATCAGGTCGAGATGCCCATTGAATGAGAAGGGCTCTGGCATCTTCATCTTCCAAAGGTTTGAGAGGATAAGTGGAACCAAAGCTCGGAAATTCAGACCGAGAAGTCACCAAAATCTTGTAATCTGGTAAAGTGATTTGAAATTTCTGAAGCATGGACTCGGCTCCCAACCACACATCATCCAACACCAACAATATAGGACCGTCTTCTCTGAGTTTCTTCAGCAGTTCTCTTAAGCCAACAGTTGCTTGAGAATCGTTGTCAAATGCATGTGGAGCGTAACCATTGTGCTGGAGTAGATCTTGTACTATGGCCCTAAAGTTAGGTGTACTTGACACAACACTAAAGAAGATATGCTTGAACTTTCCTGCCAAATGGAAACACTAGATGATGAGAAACAAGATTCCAATGTGCAAAGATGGAAACTTTGAAGATTAATTATTACCTTTGACGTCTGGTTCGTGGCAAAGCTGAGTAACGAGCGTGGTCTTCCCGCACCCGGGAGGAGCAGACACCACGAGATTAACCACGGCATTGTCAAGGAGTCTCTTTTTTAGCTCAACCAATGGCCAATCCAATCCAACGAGTACTTTATCAAGCTTGGGAACCGAACAACGATCAGTAAAAACTGGAGCAGGAACACTAGAGCTATCTATTCTCTTACTTAAACCCTCCACCTTGTCCCTGAGGGTCCCTCCCAAATCCAACAACCTCAACTGGTTCCTAAACTGAAGAAGCTGTAGATTAATGTTACAGAACTTTTGCATAGCTTTATTGATTCCCTCGATTTTAGTAGCATATCCAAGTTTCTTGTACCACTTGACGCGTGGAAACTTGAGAACCAGATCGTGAGCTCTTTCGATCGTATCTCTCAGTTCCTTGAGTTCCCCCGCATCAAAGTCTTGTTTGGTTGCCATCGAATCGATCTCTTTGGTCACAGGAAGCAATCTCTCCATGGTTAATACGAGTTCCTCGGACAAGGGTTTGAAAGATCTGTACTTCTTTGCCTCTGCGATCACATGTTTCAGAGCCTCAGAGATCAACGCTTCTCCAAAAGCACTTAATCCAAAGCTAAGTATATCGGCCATCACTTAACGAATCTGAAGTTCGCTGAAAGCCCTTAACAATGTTAAGAAAGGGATCTCAAGCGTCTGCTTCGAGAGTTTTGAAAGAAGACCAAAGCAAAAAGCTTTAGCTTAGTTGCAAAGCAATCCCGCCTTCGTTGACTTTCGAATTCAACGGAAAATTTTCCCAACTTGCCGCGCAACTACTACCTGGGAGCTGCGACTGCGTTTGCGTCTGCTTCTGCGTTAATCCTCCGTGTCCATCATTCGAGTATCCACACGCGCCAGCGTGTTTCGTATATCGTGCTGTGCGCGTGCGTACGTGAGAACGTATATGTCTTTCTTTATTTTGGACCACCATTTAAAGCGGCCCACCCAAATATGCTTTATATTTCTTAGGGCCCATAAAACATAATAATAAAATCCGTATGTTTTTTTTCTCTCGTGTTGACGCAAAATGCGTTATTAAAAATGCTCATAATTTACATCACTACTACAAGACAATGGCTCGTAATTTTAATTTCGGAGAAGCAGAAATAAGATAAGAGACATAGCATGTGACTCTCCATTATCGTGATGGCTTCCACATGTCCGAACAGGGTCAGCTCATTTGACTCTTGTTTGCCCTAGTCTCTTGATTAGTCTAAGTAGTAGTGATTAAGAGACAAGAAGAAAAAATAATCAAAAATTAGTGGTTGATAGTATTTTTTAATTACAACAATGATGCTTAATCAACTACTCCCCACATGCTTCTTATTTTGTTCTGATAATCCTCCCGACACATCATTATTCTGCTTAAATACGGTTTCTTTTACTGTCTCCTTTGGTTACGTATTGTTCACCGAGTCAACAACGATCAAGTTCACGATATTTACACGTTTGAGTGTACGTACCTTTAATACTACTATATCTTAACTATTGGACTGCATCATTTTATAAACAACAAAGCTGTATTTTGTGATCTGCATGCATGGAGTCCATTGACCTTTCATATGGATCCGTCAATTTATAATTACGATATTGACACAAGTACATGATACATTATACATCATATGTTTTTTCCTGTAGATACAAACACTTTATATATGTCTAGTAGATTAAGAATTAAGAGTAGGAATAATTATTAAAAGTATATAATCGGGTTCCGGTCAGTCGGTGGACGGTGGACCATATTTCCCATCCGCGAGTTTTAAAAACTTGAATTTAAAACAAATTTAATCTTTAGTCAGATTTGCAGTAAATCAGCAAAAGTGGCACAGCTTTCAACAAGGCAGATGACCATAACGATGAGTAATAAATAGACAGATACTCTTTTGTCATAAGAATAACACGTTTACTCTTTTGTTTCAAATTTTTCATTATACTATTGTAGACTAGAAACTGGAAAGTTCGTCTATAATTGATGTCAAGAAAATAAAAGTTTCCTTGGCCGTGAACATGAAGGAAACTGCAAAAGGGCGAATCTAATTAGCGGCGATAAATTAGGACATACTAATATTTTCACAAAGCCTCTCTTGTCTTTTACTCAATTTCTTTATCTTTCAACAATTTGATTTATTAATTAAAAAATTAACTTCATTCACCTTTTTATGGAATCGTTATCGGAATTGTCGAATAATGAAAGCTAAGCTTTGGCTGGAAGCAATAATCATACCTAAAACGCGTGAGCCATTCAATTCCCTTCCGTTGTCACCGCATTATCCACTCTCCTTTTTTCAAGTTTTCACATAATCAACTTTAATGTACTTTAATTTCCTCACAGTAATATGAATATGAACTCATAATAAACCATAAGTAGTAAAGTATAGGTTTAATTTTGCCGACAAATGGTAAAAATCAATAAACGAAACATGTGTCTTAACATTTAAGGATGTAAAAAGTTGTTGAAGTTGATTTATGAAGAGTTGAATTTAAATTTCATTTCATTGACCAAAACGAAAAATTAAAAGAAAAGTGAAAAACTCACTCGAGACCTTCACTGTCATTGATTGGAACCACCTTTTGTTACTTTTTCTTCTCCCTTACTTATGTCACCCTCAACTTTCGCTATCTAATTGCATTTTTAAAGATCAAAGTCCCTTCCCTTCATTTCTCACACCCATTTCAGGAGAAGAGTTCCTGAGCTGTCTCCAACCTCTATTCTGTAGACATCATTCTTTTAGAAAGCCATGAAAATGGCATCGAGAACAAGAATATCTTTGCTTCCTCTTATTCTTCTTGGAGCTTTGGCTCTACTAAGCAGTTTGGCTATAGTGAAAGGAGAAAGCCCTTACAAGTTTTATACATGGACTGTGACTTATGGCATTATCTCTCCTCTCGGTGTTCCACAACAGGTACATTAACAAAGTACACAAACAACAGTTTCTACTTATGGACAGTCTGAGATCTATTTTGTTTGTTTGGTGCTCAGACCTTTTTAACTCTTTATCCATGTTTTGTTTGTTTGCTTGTTTGTTCAGGTTATTCTGATCAATGGTCAGTTTCCTGGTCCAAAGCTTGAAGTTGTGACTAATGACAACATCATCCTAAACCTCATCAACAAACTTGACCAACCTTTTCTCTTGACTTGGTAATTTGATATCTCTGTTTTATTATTAAACCCTTAAAAGATTTTAACTTTTCCATTTTCTCATGCTAAGAATGAATCCTCTGCTTTTGTATTAATCCAGTTGATTAATGTGTCTTGTATTAACACATAGATTCGAGGATTAGGGTTGTCTCAGTTCCTCTGAAAGGTTTAGTCTTTAGGGGTTTAAACGCCAAAAGCTGGAAACTTTTAGGCTGATTCGTTCAATGTTTGTGGTTAAGGAATGGAATCAAGCAGAGGAAGAACTCATGGCAAGATGGTGTCTTGGGCACAAACTGTCCAATCCAACCAAACTCAAACTTCACTTACAAATTCCAAACCAAAGATCAGATTGGGACTTACAGTTACTTTCCTTCCACCGCTTTTCATAAAGCCGCCGGTGGATTCGGAGCCATCAATGTCTACGCAAGGCCTAGAATCCCAATCCCTTACCCTCTCCCAGTCGCAGATTTCACTTTACTCATTGGCGATTGGTTTAAAACCAACCACAAAACGCTCCAACAGCGTTTGGATTCTGGTGGGGTTCTTCCATTCCCAGACGGAATGCTCATAAACGGACAAACCCAAACTACATTTACAGGCGATCAAGGTGAGATTTTGAATGCCTCAGCTTTCCTCAAAACCGTTTCTTTGAGTGAAGTCTGGTGTTTTACTTTCTGTGGTTTTTGTTTAAATCTTTCAGGGAAGACTTACATGTTCAGAATCTCCAATGTTGGGTTATCAAGCACTTTCAACTTCAGAATCCAAGGGCATACGATGAAATTAGTCGAAGTTGAGGGCTCTCACGTTGTTCAAAACGATTATGATTCTCTTGATATTCATGTTGGCCAGTCTCTATCAGTTCTTGTTACCTTAAACCAATCTCCTAAAGACTACTACATCGCTGCAAGCTCCCGGTTCGTAAGGAGCAAGGTCTCTGTTACTGGTCTCTTGCGTTACTCTAACTCCCGCGTCCCTGCTTCTGGTGATCTTCCCTCACTTCCCCCTGGAGAGCTTGTTTGGTCCATGAGACAAGCCAGAACATACAAGTAAAACGAACTTTTACGTATGAATAACTTAATACGTTATAGTGCCAAGGGTTCGATCATTTAATCGTGTTTTCTTTATTGGTGATTTGCAGGTGGAACTTAACAGCAAATGCAGCTAGACCAAACCCTCAAGGATCGTTCCACTATGGAAAAATCACACCAACGAAGTCGTTTGTTTTCTCAAACTCAGCTCCTTTGATCAACGGGAAGCAACGCTATGCAGTCAATGGAGTCTCTTATGTCACCTCAGAGACGCCTCTAAAACTCGCTGATCACTTCAACATCCCCGGAGTTTTCAGCACAAACGCCATTCAGAGCGTCCCCTCTAACTCTCCTGCGACTGTTGCGACATCAGTTGTTCAAGCATCTCTCCATGATTTCCTCGAGATTGTGTTTCAGAATAATGAGAAATCAATGCAGTCTTGGCACCTTGATGGTTATGACTTCTGGGTCGTCGGGTGAGTCTTCCTTCTTCTTGCATCGTGCTGCTGCATTTTAACTCGAGCTCGGATCTTCTCTAAATGTTTGTTTGTAATGGCACCTAGATTTGGTTCTGGACAATGGACACCTGCGAAGAGACCACTTTACAATCTTGCTGATGCTCTTACCAGACACACAACTCAGGTAAAACGTCGATAAAACGAACTGAAGTGAGAAACTTTTAGTTGTCTCTTGGGTTCTTGATGTGTTCTTCTTGGGCCTCTAAAATGCAGGTCTACCCAAACTCTTGGACAGCAATCTTGGTGTCTTTGGACAATCAAGGGATGTGGAATATGCGATCAGCGATATGGGAAAGACAATATTCAGGACAACAGTTTTATCTTAAAGTATGGGATCCAGTTCAGAGTCTTGCCAATGAATACAATCCACCTGATAATCTTCTTCTCTGCGGCAAAGCTATTGGAAGACACCTATAGAGAGATCATCTTTATAGTATTATCTGGTCTTTTTTATTTAAGTTCATTTGTTGTTTTTTTCGACTCAACTTGGTTGAGGTTTTTTGTTTTGTTCTTACTGGTCATGAGAGTATGGCTGGTGGCTGTTTCTACATTTGTAGTAAACACAGGGAAGAGAAAAAAAAAGTTAATGTCTTTAGTGGGTTACTTCGTATTGCAGTTTAATAAATAATCAACATATCTTTATTTTTACTGTAACTTTTTTATAGATATTAAAATTTCACAAAATCTTTGTATACTCTTCACCATTGTGGATAGATACATTTAAATAAATAAATAAAACAAAATTGTATGTTTTAAGATTACGATACAACAAGAAAAAGATAGAGGATATGGAGTCATCAAGACTTCGTCAAGGGAAACAATCAAACTATACTTCTACAACAACCGATAACTAAAGCACCCAAAGAGCTTAACATACATTGGATTGACCCTCTTGAAAAAGAGAAGTCGTGAGTTGGGTATTTCTCGCTGGCCTCACCGCAAGCTTATTCCTTTTCTAGTAGTTTCCTTGATTTTTTAAAAGAAAAAAAAAAAATCGAATGAAAACTAACATTTTATTAAATGTTTTTTCTATCCGGATTCGGGTTGAGTTTATTATTCTTTTAGTGTAGGAAAAAGAAAATATAGCTTATAGTTATATATATGTTATAACTTACAAGTAGGAATTTTTTTGTAAAAAAAAAAAAGATTTAGAAATAAGAGTAATTGTTTGACAAGAAAAAGTAGAGTAGAAGTATGTCATCACTAGAATTACAATAGGCACCATGAAAAACTATGGAGAGAAGAATAATTGCAAAAACTATGGAGAGAAGAATAATTGCGAGATGCTCATGAGTTACGGATTTTTATTAATCAAGATCGGGTTGGAGAGAGTTGGGATGGGATCATATGTTAAATCAGAATTTTTATAGATGATTTCTTAGAGCGCTCTAAAGAAATACTTTTTTTCAAGAACAATTTAGAAATCGATGATCTCATAAATTTGGTGAATGTGTATCAAGACGCTAATAGATTACGCATTAGCCTTATAAACAATCTGCTTGATATGATGAACAAGCAACAGCAGTTTGAGTTTCTTAAATCTTTATGCCAAATCTTATAATAGTCTTTTATGAAAACCCCAAGTGTACTATTAATGTTCATTTTTTTGGTGTGGTATTAGATAATTCACACTAAAAATCTGTATAAATCTGTATAAGATTTCTAAAAATATTGTTATTTGAAAAAAAAATTAAAAACATCTAAACTCTGTCCATTAGTCAGAGAACTAAACATTTCCACATTAGATTCAGGCTTTGATTATCAGAAAATGAAATTTGAAGACTAATACAAAATTTATCAAACATTTTAGAATATTGCAAATAAAACCATGCATTTATCATGATTTAAAAATATTGGAAAGGTTTAGTTATCATAAATATGGGGTATAACTGGCTATAATATAATATAATGGAATATAAAAAAATAAGTGAAATAAATTTAAATGGAATAGAAAAGAGTGGAATGGAATTCCATTCATTCATAAATGTTTTTGTTTTGGAATAAATGGAATAACTTTTTAATTTCGAACATCTTTCTAAATCTGAAAGAAATTTTGACAAATAGTGGGCCTAATTAAGCCCAATAGGAGACATCATTACCCAAACACAAGGCTTTGGAAAGTAAAGTGTTGACAGACGGTTTTGCCTAAATCAAACGGCGACGACAAGTAAAACATAAAAGGCTTCGACGATCAGAAATCACTGCTTCTTCTCGAACGATTCGGAATTCCCCAACTCGAACTTTTTTTGGTTAATTCGGTGAAATATGAATTGCGAAGTTTGTCAGCTGAAGGAACTGGTACGAAAAGTCTTCTTCTTTTGCTAAGATGAGTCCAATTTTAGTCATGGAGTCGTGGTTTCTAATTCGGGATTTGTATTTGACACTTTGGGAAATTTTAATTGTTTCCGCAGGAAGTGGAGTCCTTCGAGATACGCGAGGTTCTACGCTGTAAGTTTCTGATTGTTATACGTAGATAGCTTTGATTTTCATCTGGAAATAATCGTTGGATCAAATCATTGTTTTAGTTTTGAGATTTCGGATCTCAGATTAGGTCTTTCTCAGGCTTAGACACTCTGTCTTTCTTAAAGGTGCTAGCTTTCTTCTTGTCTGATACAACCCTAGGCTTGTTCTTTGTTTGATTTGACAAAGGTTCCAAATTTGATGCAGGCATTCTACATACCATTGTCTTTCATCGAGCACTTGGTCTTATCCGTCCTAAAGATATTGATTTGGAGCTTTTTGAGATCACATACGTAAGATTTATTATCTTTCTCCTCTTATGTTTTTTGTTTTGCTTAACAAGAGAGGTTACGAGTTTAGCTTATGTGACTATGCTTTGGTGTGTCACAGGTACAATGTGGTGAAATAGAAGTGGAAAAGAAGATTGACGAGAAGATTGAGCACTTCATTAGCTGGATTGAGAAACACCCCAACAAGAAAAGTCAGGTATGTTCCACTTTCATTGACAGTGCATCTGTAGACTTCATTATAGTGTACTAGTATTTCAATTTCATATGTGTTCCATCAAGGATTGAACCTTCTTACATCATACAGGGTAGTGAAGCAGCTTATCATTTACTCTTTATGTGTTGTTCGTATATTTTTTCATTGTCTCCATTCTTCTGTGGCTGTCAATGATCTCTTCCTTTCTTTTTCCTTTGTCATGGCCAAGATATGTGTATCGTTTTACGAAGTCAAAAGCAAACAGCCGTCTTGGTTCACTAATAAAGTCGAACGGTCGTACTGGGAACAATGGTACGTCAATCTGAATGTGCTTCAGCCCACTAAATCCCCAATCGGAAAGTCCAACCACTCTAAACTAGTTATGGACCCTGGAGGTAAGATTTCATGAATTCTCTCCTTTCATCTCCAAAAATGGCACTGTATTTTCTTATAAAGAGTTGGGGAAGTGATTGACATGTTCTGTTTAATCCAATGACTGTAGAGGCGTCTGAGGAGAGAAATTCTCGTAGGACACTGCTTGAGCAATCCCTTCAAGAAGTCTTATTCCAAATCATAAAATTCGTGAATGAGAAAAAGGACCACGTTCCTCCAATCAACGATGGTGTAATCTACTGCCCTTTTGAGATCACTATGCCATGGTACATCACTCTCTACTTATTCACGTAACAAACTGTTTTTGTTAGGGATTTTTTACTTACGGATCATGTAGACATAGATGAGTGGAGAATTTTCTTCTAAACTTTGTTGTCAAAGTGTTGATTGAATCCAAAACTTCTTGTTTCAGCTCATCGGACTCAACCTTTGGGATCGATATTTTCAAGAGGATGCTCCACAGTGGCCATCCATCCATGCTCGGTTGATTCAGATTATCCACTCGGAACTTATTAGTACATATACAGTTGATGCTACTTGATCCAGCCTAACTCCATTCAACACTTTCCCACATGTATTTTCTCTGTAAATAAACAATAATACTATTATCCACTTGCCTCTTCCTTTTCCTCTGGTCGTTGATGAATAATGTTTGTCTATCTGTGTCACGACGGATAGATACTGTAAATAAGTGATCCGTTGTTTCCAAGACATACAAAGCTAAATAGTTTCCATCAGAGCCAAAACACGACATGTTTCTTTGTTTTGGTAGTTTTGATCACAAGTAGCAAATTTAGTAACCTAAATGCGCAGACACGCTAGAGAACAATGGATCTGCTTCACTAAATTGTTGAACAAGCGAAGGGATATCGATGAGTGAAGAATTGTCAGTCTTTTGTCTCTCTTTATACGCAATATGTTGTGCAATTGATATAGATTCAGACTTGCATTTCCATTAAAAAAAAGGACTGTTGTTTTCCATCATTTTCAAATTTGGGATTTAAACATTAGAGCCAAAGACAAACGAACAAAACGTTTCCCTGATTTGTAGTTTCGTTCACAATTAACCTATAACTAAACAACCAGACTTACTACTTAGAGAGAATCACTAAACTGAAAGTTAAAAGAGTAGAAACTAAAATAAAGGTGGTTCCTAGATAAAATAGTCTCTCACGCTAAGTAGTCTCCAGACACGAACCCGACTTTACTCTCTTGACCTTCGAACTGCCACGTCGCGGGTATTGGAGCCACGTGGCTTGTAACAGCTGCTGTTGCATCAGTAGGGCCAGTCGAAAACGGCCAGACCGTTATCCCTTGTCCAAACCTGACGTCATCGAAATACGACCCGTGACCAAGCCCAAGTCCAAACCCATCCGGCCCAGTAAACCCACCACCAGGCCCATGTCTGCTAACGGCGCAGTTGTAGCTGAGCAGAGAGGTGAAGCCGCCGTACGCACTTCCCTTCGCCGCCGTGATGCCACCACCACCGTGGGACGACGGAGGGAAAAGAACAGGCGTGGCTTGTAACGGGAAGTTCCGGCTTCCGACGGCGGTGGAAGCAGCGGCAGAGGAGCAAGTTCGAGAGCGTTTAGAACTTTTCCTGGAAACGCCACCGACGGGAATGTCACGGAGAGTACCTCCGTGAGTCCAGTAACGTCGACAAGCTTTGCAGAAATGGCGAGGCTGTGAAAAGTTGTAGTTGTTGTAGTAACAGAACTTCGTGTTGGTTGATTCACAGCGAGGACATGGAAGCTGTTCTTGCTGATCAGCCACCGGTACTCCGTGAGGAATCTTAGTTGATCGACGCGGTTCGTTGAACTCAGAAGGCATGTTGAAGATAAGGGGAACGAAAGTTAAAGTTTTTAAGCTTTGGGGTTTGTTTTAAAGGTTGGAACTTTCTGAGAGAATGAGGTTCCTTTTATGGAGAAAAGGGAGGGAGAAGAGCGAGTATAAGAAAGAGATGTGGGGAAGGAGAGAAGAGAGTGTGAAGCTTTTTGACAGAGTTGTGTTGGGTTTATTGTGAACATAGAGAGAGAAAGAGATGCTCTGTTTCTTTCTCCTTGAGACATTTCTCTCTCTTCACTTCATGATACGTAGGTGGTGTGGCTCTTCTTTCAAGATTTTCTGTTTTGAAAAAAATAGCTTGAATAAACCACAATTCTCTATAAACTCTATCCATGATGTTTTGTCACACGTTTTGTTGGCATGTATAAACAATTTGAAACAAGATAACTTACCAAAGCTGCATAAGTCCTGGTTGTGGTAACTACATGAATCAGTTGCTGAATCCAAATTTCTACTCTAGAAATGAGAAGTTCGATTGTGCTGTCGCGTTATTAACATTTAAGTTAAGATAAGAGGTAACAAGAATAGTACATAATTAATAGTTCATGAAAATAGGGGGAAGAGTTAGAGATGTGATTAAAAAAATCAACAAAGATACGTGTCTATGGGAAGTGCAATCTCAACGGAGTAGGCAACAACAGGCAAAACGTAGGAGAGTATTGAGTATATCAATGTAATGCAGTTCCCAATAATTTAAACCATTGTATTGTTCAGCGCTTATTAGCTAATTTACTCGTTCGAGATCGTTATTATTGTAATACCGTACTTGTGTCATCTTTTTCAAAAATGAAAAATTAGCATATGGACCTAAGACATTGATGGCGTTTGTAAATACGCTACCTAGCAATTACTACTACAGTACCTTAATGGATTACCAGTAGGAGAGAATCAATGCGTTTACAACTCAAAACATATATACTCCCAACTAGATTAGTTAAATTTAAATTTACACAAGATCATATGCTTATGAACCTAACTTGATCATCAATTTTGCGTATATAGTCTTATGCGAATTTAGAAGGTCAGTGTAAAAAAAAAACCTAGAAAATAATGCATGAAGACACGATAATCGTAAGAATGCTGACTAGTAAACATGCTCTCGCAGGACAAGACAAATGGTGGATCGTCAAGGTAAAGAGAGAGAATACGATGACAAACGTGATTTTGTCCCAAACGAAAGAATAGGGTTACAATTGTAAATTGGGGCTAAAACGGTCAAAAGAGACAGAAGAGATTCGTTTTGTGAGGAGACAGAATCAAGCGAAGCTTGTCGGATAAAGAATGGAAGTGGAGAGTAGGAATTAAGAAGCATGCAAATCTTCACACCAAAAACAACGAACATTTTAGAGAGAGGGAGAGAGACATGTGAGAAGTGTGTGTGTGAAGACGTGTCTACTGGTTCAGAGCCGTCCTTTCTCTGTGTACCGACCGGTCTAATCTGGTCAAGCTCTGACACACTCTCTCTTTATCCCATTCTTTTTGTCATTTTCCTCTCTCTCTCTGTCTCTTTCGAAGGGGTGTTTACGTCATTACGTTCAAAGACTATGTTTATCTTCCGGGTCCATATGTCCAACGGGCCTTTTCAGTTAGATGTATGATAACTGAGCCATGGGCCTTATTATATTATTTGGGATTTTGTAATTAGATGTGAATTGTCGTCAATATAGTTATACTGGTCGTCAAATATGTAAGAAAACATGTCAGAATGTAAAGTGGTCTAGTATAAATACGTTGAGTTGAGTTTAAAAACATGAGAAATACAAAATACTATTAAACATCTCCTTCAAAAAAAAACAAAATATATACAAATTGTCTTATAAGAAACGAAGGTCAAGTCCTCAAGTTAATATAGCATGACCTAATACGTGTATGGGCGTACTTGGAAATGGCCCATCGGTTGTTATAACTTACAACAGAAAAACGCATTGTTGGGCTAATTTATCCTGTATCTTCTTCTACTATTTTTATATTTAGCTAATATATTGATATCTATGCCAACCTTATGTATTTTTATTTAATATATAAATAGGTGTGATGTAATTGTATTAAAATGATATACAATCTGACATGACAGTGTAAAGAAAACATGCAATAATCGTACTTTATTATAAGGGGCTAAATGTAAGGCTTTTATGTTGTGTTTGTGCATGTTTCACCAAACATCCCATTATGAGAGATATTCAAAGCTGAAAATAACTTTACTGATATGCATGGTCATATAAACAACGATCTGTGTCCCATTTCGAAAGTGAAAACTTGGCCATCATCATAATAGTAAAAGGTGCCAATTACGGTATAAAAGATCAAAATAAATAAATGTGAACCAATAATTATACGTAAAAAAGGGAAACATAATTAAAAAAAAAACACTACTCAAATAAATAATATTTATGCGATTTCACAATTATTTGAGCAACGATTTTATAGAAGAATCAACAGGACCAAGAACATGGTAACTATAATAGACAAAGTCCAAATGCAAATATCATTTCCACGTCTCTCTGTCTTGTTGCAAATGAATTGTGAAAGGTTAATTATATGGTATATTCATACCAGAAAAGGTTATATTAATGATATATTTTTTGGAACGAAAGTTTTTTCACAAGCCGAAGTTGTTGAGTAGATCAATCTCAAGTGGAGTATTTTTTGTTGCTGTTGGTCAAATCAGGTGGATAAATTAGATATTGAAAATAGTGTAACAAATTTTAGAAAAAGATAGTCTATTGTGGAAATCTTTCATATTTTCAATGGAGAGATGGTTCCAAAACTTTTTCTTCTTCTGAAGTCAAGGTTATACTACATATGTTTGACTTAAAAAAGAAAACAAAATTTGGTAAATTATAGCTAGTCTTGTTATAATCTACTATATGAAAACGGTGATCATCAGGTGCTAGAGATATCGGATCTAGAAGTTGAAGAGGTTAGAGGTGCAACGGGCTAGTTAAACTGGTTGTTAGGAAACAACATTGGCTTTATAGTTTTTGTGCAATTTTTCGTACTTCTTTTTGGCTAAAAATGGTAATTATAATCTTAGAAGGGTCACATTTAATCGATTATAGTTCAAAATAAAAACAAGTCTACAAACTGAGCCAGAAGAGCAATTACTAAACAGAAAACTAAGCGGTAAATATAACCAACTAAACCGATCACGAATCGATCTTCATACTCTTGAAACATCTCTGTAAATTCTTTTTTTTATAGCTATATTTGAAAACACTAAACACCAAAGAATAAATGTGCCAAAAGATATCACTTTTCTACTCCTGAAATTGGGTGCGACGTGCGTTTCCACTTCCGTTGTTTTATTTCCACGGTCGGAGAAGTGATGAACGTCACATTCCTTCCCATCTCTATGTTTCTTCTTTTTTCCCGTATGGTGCGTATGTGTTTATGCACACAGTCACTAAAAGCATTTTGAAAATGATTACTATGAAAATAGTTAGTAAGAAAATATGAAACTGATCGACTTTGTTGGTTATTGGATTTGGAACGTCGAGAATTTGTTGTCCATGAAAAAGCCACTTTTGGAAAAAGTTTGAGTTGTCAAAATGAAATGATTTGAGCAAGGGTGAATTTGTAATTATATACATAGTTGACTAATCATTGCATAAGCAAGCATTTTGGATTTGATTCCATTAAGCTATGTTCTCTAACGCTTGAATAAACATTTGTCTCTCTGCCTTATATTTCTACTACTATCTATATTTGTCTCTCTGCCTTATAATTCATCCATAAATTTTCAAGTATCAAAACTACAAGTAGTATTAATAAAAATAAAATTTACGAAAGCATTTAACAACAATTACTAGTTAATCTTATGATTTTTATTAGCAGGAGAAGATATGATTTGTAGCATAGAAAGCAAAAAATATTGAATTTACAGTAATACAGCATGACAATTTTTTACTCTTTTCATTTTTCTTTCTGTGTGGATCCACATGTTATACTATAGTTAGGGATATTAAATTACCCTATTCTTGAGCCCCCACATCACCTACTAATATTTATTTATTTATAATAAATACATCTGTTTATTTTTTTATTTTTTTAAAATTGGACACTTTTATGAGTAAAGGTACTGTTATAACTAAAACCAATAAATGCGTGGGTTGGATCATAAATTAGGATATTTATTATTTACTTGTATCAAAACCGTTTTAGACAGATATAGAAGAAGATTGGTGAGGTAGACGAATTACGTAAATAGAGAAATACCAAAATATAGAATCCAGGAAATAAATATCTCAGCGGCTGAGTTAATCTAAAAAAGCCAGCTAAGCTAAGTTAATCTATATATCGGATAAGCTTATCATTCAGTATTGTCAAACGATTTTTGAAATTTATCTGTTTGAGGTGTCAAAGAAGAGAGATATAACATCATCATATACTATCAAATAAAGAAAAGGTAAAGCGAGAGGATCTTTAGTTAGTTGTATAGTGAGAAGAGCCAGCTCTTGAAAGGTGAGAGCTTCAAAACAATAGAGAAAAAAACAGTAAAGAAAAAGAGAAAAGAAGGAAGCTTTCATGGGTCCCAGAATAACTAATCACCAAAAGATATCAAAATCGAATTATAAATTCAAATAATCATCAATACTGTATAGGGGCGTGGATTGATTGATTAAAAAAAAAAAAGATTAAAAAATGATATTTGGAATTGGAACAGCAAGTAACAGCAAAGATTAGGCATTTGATTGATATAAAAAAAAGTCAAATGGCATTTTAGTCACTATTTTCGTTTCAAGGGAAGATTATTAACGAGAGAGATTTTTCACAAACCCAAGCTCTAAATTTTCTCTGTATTTGTTGGTTTTAGTGGTTACTTTGATGTGAAAGGAGTTAAATTTCTCTTCTTCAAGTATAGAGCAGAACAGAGGTGGGGAAGAAAGAAGAGGGAAGCTTCTCTTGTGTGTTGTTTCAGATGTTCTTTTTTTGCTTTCCATTAGAGCTCTCTCTGTTTATGGATCTGTTCTTCTGTTTTTAGGGATTTGTGTCTCTTCTACTCTTTTGACTCTTTCCTAGTTTTCTCTGTTCAAGATGGGACAAAGGTTTTGACTTTTTTGATCCTCTCTTCTTATCGAATTATGTTCCTCTGTTAAAGTTTTGATCTTTTCCTTTTTTTTACCTGATCTGTGATTTTACTTCCTTTCTATTTTTTCTCCTCCTTTCATTTCGGGTTTGAAACGGATGCTAATCCAGTTGTGATTTTGACTTTTTGGGTTCTGTTTCTGATAATCCGAGGTTTCCAAATTTGTGAGCTTTGTTTTCTTCTCCCCCCATTTCCTTACTGAGAATCTAAACTAGGGTTTTCAGACAAAAGCCAAACCTTTTGCTTCTATCATTCCGTGTCTGATTAGGTTTGGTTTTGATACAAAAAGTTTGGAACTTGATGCATATCTCACTCTGGAAGCCAATTTATCACTGTGCTGCTGCTCTAGTACTTGACAAGAAGAGCAGCAGCAGCAGGAATCGTGATGCTTCCGTGACTCAGCGGAAACTCCATGAGTCCAAGCTCAGGGAAGCTCTCGAAGAAGCGTCAGAAGATGGTTTGCTCGTCAAATCTCAAGACATTGAAGAAGAGGACGAGTGTCAAGACCGAAGCCTTGGACGGTCAAGATCACTCGCTAGACTCAACGCTCAACGTGAGTTCTTGCGTGCCACTTCTATTGCAGCTCAAAGAGCGTTTGAGTCGGAAGAAGCTTTGCCTGAGCTCGAAGAAGCCTTGAACACGTTTCTAACCATGTATCCAAAGTATCAGTCTTCTGAGAAAGTCGACCAACTGAGAAACGATGAGTATTTCCACTTATCATTACCGAAGGTATGTCTTGACTATTGCGGATTTGGGTTGTTCTCGTATCTTCAAACGGTTCATTACTGGGACACTTGCACTTTTAGTCTGTCGGAGATTAGTGCGAATCTGAGCAATCATGCTTTATACGGTGGTGCTGAGAAAGGTTCCATTGAACATGATATCAAGATTAGGATCATGGATTACTTGAACATCCCTGAGAATGAGTATGGTCTTGTCTTCACTGTTAGTAGAGGCTCTGCTTTCAAGTTGCTTGCAGAGTCTTATCCCTTTCACACAAACAAGAAGCTTTTGACTATGTTTGATCACGAGAGCCAATCGGTTAGCTGGATGGGTCAGTGTGCTAAGGAGAAAGGCGCAAAGGTTCGTAGCGCTTGGTTTAAATGGCCTACGCTTAGGCTATGTTCGATGGATCTTAAGAAGGAGATTTTGAGTAAGAAGAAGAGGAAGAAGGATTCCGCGACCGGTTTGTTTGTGTTTCCGGTGCAATCAAGGGTCACAGGGTCTAAGTATTCTTACCAGTGGATGGCACTTGCTCAGCAAAACAATTGGCATGTCTTGCTTGATGCTGGTGCTTTGGGTCCTAAAGACATGGACTCGCTCGGCTTGTCTTTGTTCCGTCCGGATTTTATCATCACTTCGTTTTATCGTGTATTTGGGTATGATCCAACTGGGTTTGGTTGTCTGTTGATTAAGAAATCTGTGATTAGCAGCCTGCAGAGCCAATCCGGAAAGACCTGTTCAGGAATCGTCAAGATAACACCAGAGTATCCTCTATATATAAGCGACTCCATGGATGGTTTGGAAGGTTTGAGCGGAATTGAACATAATGATATCGCCATTAACGGGGATAATAAAGCCTTGGGAACTCATCAACTACCTGCATTCTCTGGTGTTTATACTTCTGCTCAAGTGCAGGATGTCTTTGAGACAGATATGGATCATGAACTTGGTTCAGATAAAGATGGAACAAGCACTGTGTTTGAGGAAGCTGAGAGTATATCAGTGGGTGAATTGATAAAGAGTCCGGTTTTCAGTGAAGATGAGTCGGATAGCCCGCTCTGGATCGATTTGGGTCAGAGTCCTGCTGATTCTGATAACGCAGGCCACCTGAACAAGCAAAAGAGTCCCTTACTGGTTCCAAAGAACCACAAACGAAGAATCTCGCCTAAACCAGCTTCAAAGGTTCATAATGGTAGTAACGGTGGTAGCCATGTTCTCTCGTTTGATGCTGCTGTTTTGTCAGTATCACATGAAGTGGCTGAAGTAGTCTCGGAAGAAGAAAAATCTGAAACGAATCAGATAGACACTAGTCGTCGGTTGCGAGTTAGTGAGATCGAAGAAGAAGATGTAGGGAGCAGTAAGCTGATTTCTGAAGCAAATGGAAATGGTTCGACCTCTGGAATCAAAGAGAGTGCGATAAGAAGAGAAACCGAAGGCGACTTTAGGCTGTTAGGAAGAAGGGAGAAGAGTCAGTACAATGGTGGGAGACTTCTTGTGAATGAAGATGAACATCCCAGTAAACGAAGAGTATCTTTTAGATCAGTAGATCATGGAGAAGCATCGGTGATCAGCTTTGGGGATGAAGAAGAAGAAGAAGAAGAAGATGATGAAAGCAATGAAGTAGAATGGGATGATGATCAGAGAGAACCAGAGATTGTTTGCCGCCACATTGATCATGTGAACATGTTAGGTCTCAACAAAACCACCTCGAGACTTCGGTACCTCATTAACTGGCTTGTGACTTCTCTGCTCCAACTAAGGCTGCCTAGATCAGATCCAGGTGGAGAGCACAAGAATCTTGTTCAGATTTATGGTCCAAAGATCAAATACGAGCGCGGATCTTCCGTGGCATTTAATGTTAGGGATTTGAAGAATGGAATGGTTCATCCTGAGATAGTGCAGAAACTAGCTGAAAGAGAAGGTATATCTCTAGGCATTGGTTACCTGAGTCACATAAAGATTATCGATAGTCGAAGCGAAGATTCAAGTTCTTGGAAACCGGTGGATCGAGATGGAAGAAACAACGGGTTCATAAGAGTTGAGGTTGTCACAGCTTCCCTCGGGTTCTTGACAAACTTTGAGGATGTTTACAGATTATGGAATTTCGTGGCAAAGTTCTTGAGTCCGGGTTTTGCTAAACAGGGGACACTCCCAACAGTTATTGAAGAAGATGATTCTTCAGAATTTTAAAAGAAGACACGAGCAATGGATACATTTTTTTCCCTACACTTCCTTTACTGTACTTATCTGTTATTATCTGGGAACATTCTCATGTTATGATTCTGGGAAGTTATGTGAACAGCGACGATCTCAGACAAGTTTGCAGCTGTCTGCATATTGTAACTGTTCATTTATTTTCTGTCTTTGTGTTACACAATTCATTGATTCATACCTACATTTTAGAACCAGAAGATATATCTATAGCTACTACTCTCTAGTGATTGATGGTTTGCTGTCAAGATTCCATCATCTTTATGAGAAACGCAATCTCTAACGCAGATTCCTTAGTCTGCAAGAACCGGTTTTCTTCCACAATATCGGTCGTCAAGTTGAGTAAGACTGGGCGTTCCGGGTCATTGAATGTATCGTCACGAACTCTTGCAACCCATTTTGCAGCTTCCCATACACCAAATCTGACAATGCGAGAGAAGAAATCTCAAACATCCATCTGGAGGAGGTAGAGTGATAAATCATGACCATGAGAAGATTGGATACATACCGAGTATTGAATGAGGAAGTAACTAAAACTGCTGGATAAAGAACATCGTTAGGAATGTTGTCGTAGGGCGAGTAGTCGCGTATCGCATGAAAATCATCAATATCTCCTGGATATCCAAACTCTTCGTAATCCTCTGCCGTTAAGGGTAGTATTGGATATATTAGAGTATGAGTTGGATCAAGAAAAGGAACCTGAAACAAAAACAAAAGAAACAGTTGATGTTTTACAATTTCATTGAAGGTGGCAAGAACCTTGTTTTTCCTGGATGCACAGCTTGCTTATTACCTTAAGAACAGCAGCTTGAAAGAGATCAGGACAATGATTGATGGCTGAAGCAACGACAAGCCCTCCCGCACTGTATCCCCAACCAGCAAGCTTGTTTTCTTGAACTATATTGTTCTCAACAAGGAACTTGGCACAGTGAATGTAATCTTTAATGGAGTTAAGTTTCTTTGCTCCTCTTCCTTCTTGATGCCATTTCTTTCCTTTTCCACCTCCACCTCTGAACAAACCCAAGAAGCCAAAAAATTGATACATATCTCCACGCACAAGCATTGAGACAGATGAAAAGATGGGACTGACCTAACATCTGCATATGCAAGAACCCAGCCACGGTCAAGGAGGCTTTTAAGTTCACTACGCCATCTCTTATCGAGAGTTTCACCGTAAGCACCATGTACATGAAGCAGACCAGGTTTCCAGTTCTCCCCTTTCTGAGCTCTTGAGTAAACAATAGTTAATGGAACCATGGCTCCATCGTGAGAAGAGACTTCATGGTAATCACACGCATAAAACTCGGTTAAGTCATTCCACAAGTTGTCATTCTGAGCAGTGGTATCCTCAGTATCAAAACTGACAGTTCTGGTGCCTGAGGGTATATTAGGGTTCTCGGTGGGGTTTGCAGTGCCATATAAAACCCGTGTTCTTTCATGAAGCATGTTTTGCTGTTGTACGATGTTCCATTTCCCATTTAATAGATCATAATCAACCACAGCATCAGGCATCTGCAGACCGAAAATGGTTCAAACTCAAAAAAAAATTAGCAGCTAAAAGCTCTTAACTACAGAAGCAAAAAAACAGTAAGAGGAGTTGTTATCCTACAACAAGTGACGAAATCGTGAACCGCATTGTTGGGGAATTGAAATCGTAGTTTGTGCCAGGAGCTATTTGAGAAACGTGCTTCGGAAGAGGAAGATAACGAGGTTGAATATCTCTCAGACGAACCGGTATCTGTTTATAAGAAATTAACATGGTCAGACTTACTCACTGTGCATCAAATCTGATTGATGAAAGTATCTAAGTGGAGTAAGGCTTTACCCGCTCTATCTTGAGAGGAAGATCAACGACACAAATTTTAAGGCTCTGCGTTTGCTTCACAATTAGGGAGAGATGTGTTTTGCAGAAATCAACATCCTCTATGATCAATTCAGGGTCGTCGATAAAAACTGTCTGCAGACCACAGATGAACACAAACAAATGAGACTGGAAATTCATACTAATCAGCAGATAAGAAAAGTTTTCGTAACAGCCTAACGAACCTCCCAGATCCTTGGACTGGAAGAGAAGTGAACGGGACTTCGAAGAAGATAATGATGGTCGAGTGTTCCACCGTCTTTGGAAGCATCTGTAAACAAATAGAGGAACCCCTGATGATGCTCGATTATGCAGTGTGCTGGAGCATTGTGTTCCCAAACCAATGCCAAACCAGAAAATGGGTCAGCTGCATTTATCAGAAAGACCTAAGACATAGTACTTGTTACGATTACAAGTAGTTCGACAAAAACAGAACCTTTAACAGATCAGTTTAGAGCTTTCACCTTCGAAAATGTAGGAGAGAATGTATTTACAGTCACAAAATGGAAATCTTTTGTATGTCTTATGCTAACATGAACATTTCCTTCGGGTTCTTCGTGAAGCAAAACATCCTCATCCGTTGACCCAATCGTGCTACAATAAATCCTGATAACAGAGCCAAAAGAAGACAATTCACAGAGACAGTTTAAATGATCAGTTTAACCAGACAGCCAAAAGTGATCAGACGAACCCTGATTACCTGAATGGCCGTTTTTTCTGATCAGTTACGACATAGAGCAAAGCCTGTCCGTTCTTCGCCCACGCTAAGTTCGAGACGCGGTCTGCGTGAGGCTTATTACATAAAGCACCAGAGTTCAAGTTTCTCACACACAACTTGAAGTAGTCGTTGTCCTTATCATACATAGTGTATGCAAGAAACTTATGATCAGGAGATATCTCCGACATTTCTTCATAAGCATAACCTACAAAACCACACACAAGAAGGACATATAAAAAGCTGTTGATTCCTCTTGATCCTTACAGGTATGGGAGCCTCAGATTGCTTTATTTACCTCCAAATCTTTGAGCTTCCTGATTGTAGTCAAGCAGCTTCTGCTCAATCCTCTTCCCAGATGTAAAATCAAACCCTGCAGCAGGAGATTTATGAGAAATGAACTCCTCGTGCAAGCTCGCTAACCTCCTACACAGTACTGGATACTGCTTCCCTTCTTCAACCCGTCTATAATACAACCTATTTCCACAAATTCGTCCAAAAGCAATGTCCAGTTACCAAAAAAGATCCGAGCTTTAATCTCAAGGCACCTGAAATGTATTGACTTGGAACAAGGGACAAGAAAATCTGTTAAATTCAAACTAACCCACCAAGGTCCCCAGCGAAGCGGAGGCGTAGAGAGGTCAAAAGACAAGCGAGAGGCCATCTCAGACTGGAGCTTGGTCTGAATCCGATCCGTATCAGCCAAGATAGCTTCGGTATACTTCTCTTCTTGCTCCATATAGATATCCATATGCCGCATCGCCACTTTATCGTCAAGCTTAGACATCCAGCTGTAAGGATCCTCCCACGTCGCGTCGTGGAAGGTGAAACTCTGAGGCTTCTTCGGCGGTTTGGGTAACGTCGGTGGTGGTGGAGGAGGAGGAGGAGACTTCGGAGGCTTGTAACGGCGGCATTGTTGCCGGAAACGACAATTGTTATGACGGAAGGTGCGGGAGAGATGGGCAAGCATTGTTGTTGAGGGAGTGGGGTTTACAGAGGGGTTTTGCGTTTCAGAGATTTATCATAAATGCTTACAAACTCAACCTTCCGAGTCACAAAGAGGCTCCTTTCCCACAGGAACAACAAATTATAATCAAAATAATAGATAGTTTAAAAATTTGCTAAATAACCACAAAAAGTTAAATTAATTAATTTTGTAGAAAGAGAAATAGAGAAAGATAGGAAAAGTGAGAGGAAAAATAGGGAAATATAGTTAATTATCTAAATAAGGTTTTGTTTTGGTAATTACATGCAAATTCCCTTGAAAAAAAGTATAGTCAACGTCGATTGATTTGGATTAGGTTTGTAAAGGTATTAATTTGTATAAAAGCAGAAGTTAAGAGGCAGTACGAATAAATAATAAAAACGTAGGGTGGGAGAGAAAGCAATAATATTCGTAACTTACAAAAAAGTTAATGAATAGTAAAATGGATATTTTACCTTTTGATTAATAAAGGTTTTAGTTTTGTCAGAGTCGAAGACATCAATCACATAAAGATTAGATCCTCTCTCGTATTTTCTTATCAGATCCTCTGACTCAAAACACATTCTCGAATCTTAAACCCCTCTTGCTCTTAGATCTTCTTGTCTCTTGAGTCTTCTAACCCTCTTTCGCTAACCTAATCAAAGAATAAGAAAGAAATAAATAAAGAATGGTTGCGCGTAAAGACATGGAATTTTTCAAGGTTTATCTTCCCGAGTTCAGCTCTCGCGAACTGGTATGTTCTTGTGTTATCTCTGTTTGCTTCTCCTGAGAGTTCAATATTTCCTTGTTTGTAAATCTCAAGAATCAAAACTTGCAGGTGATACCTCAAGCATTCATAAACATCTTAGAGAAACCGTTACCTAACAAAGTGTTATTAGTAGATGAGATCGGACGGTTATGGTATGTTGAGACAAAGACAGAAGACAGAGAAGAAAGAGTTGTTGTTTTCAGTAAAGGTTGGGATAAATTCGCAAGAG
>KE154866.1:793579-805689 GCA_000411075.1 Sisymbrium irio | reverse complement strand
TTAAAAATTAAAAATAAAGTGAAAATTTATAAAGTATGAAATTTTGGAGGAAAAATAATATAAAAGAAAAAAGAATGCTAAATATTTGTATTTAATAAATTTTAAATTTTGAAATTAATACAAATTTTAAGTCATTAAATGTAAAATTAAAAATAAAAAGAAAAATTAAAAAATACTAAATTTTGAAGAATCTAAAAAACAAAAAAAAAGTGACAAATATTGGAATGACACATATCACCTCCTCAGAGCTTCCTTTAAGGGAACTTCACTTTATTATATAAGATAATTCGGCAACATATAATTATGAGATCGTGGTTCACCATTTAGTTTATATTTGAAAGAATCTAGTAACGAGAACATAAATACATAAACATGTCAACCAGGCGATTATTCATTTAAGTATACGTACACTCTTTCTATTCCTAAAAGTGGTTTTCTAATTTTCTTGTTCTATAAAGATTGAATTTTAAAATTTTCTATATATTTGATCAAATAGAATAAAGTGTAAACTTCAAGAAATTTTAGTTGAAAATATTTAAATTATCATTGGGTCCTATCATATTTATGGAAATGTGTCAGCGTGAAGAAATTATAGATATATAACCAAAGATTCATTGTTTAGAAAGATTTGTGTGGAATCATTTTAGAAACTTAAAGAGTACTAATTAACTGTTAAGTTTTCAGTGTGATTAGATAATTACTAACAGTGTGATTATAATTAGTGACAGGTGTGAAGGAGTGGCATCTACGAGGAGAATTCTACTTTATACCTAGCAACACAAAACATGAAAGGAGTATAGTCAGAGCATAGACTAACGAAAATATTATATTTTTATATAATACGGAGTATATTTTTTATTTAGTTCTTTTTTATTACAGTCACCAGCGGGAAAATATGAATATTTAAATATACGTCTTCCCTTCAAATATGAAGTATATATATACATTCACCTCAAAAGATTGATTTATTTTGTGTATTGTCTCGTTGCAATCTCTCCGGTTATACGTTTTCAATATTTTGTATAATATCTCCCACAAGTATAATTTAGTGTTCTGAAACCTACATGAGTTACACAACTTGATATTCAACGCAAATCCAATATAAACTGACTGTTCTTATAGCAAAAGTAACGATCATTTAAATTATCTCATTGAATATCAAGCATGTTAATAATTTACTTTTTTCTTTTTCTTATGATATGTTATAGTGATAGATAATCAAGTTAATGCAGCAAAACAATAGTCGTGCCATAATATATGTTTATCAAATTTAAAAAATGAAAATATCACGTACCTTTAAGTTTCCTTTTGTTAACAGCCAAACAATGTTAAAAAAAATCTGCTCTCTCGTCACGTGCATTAATTACTTCCCAAAATTCAGACTTTACAAATTTAATTATATTATTAAAAATCAGAAAAGAGTAACACCAAGTTGTTTCATTATTTTATTTATACAGAAAAATAGAAAGAACACAAAAAAAAAACTCGGTATATATATATATCGAGGAACTCGAACCAGAAGGAACCATTAACCGTCACGAGCTCTCGTGCTCTGTTTCCTTTTTTTCTCTCTACTCTCAGTTATTCAATCCTAAACCAAGTTCGATTCTTTCAAAACAAAAAAGAAGGAAAAATTCTAAAATCTCAGAGATTTGTTTCAATGGAGTGGGTTCGAGGAGAAACCATCGGATACGGAGCTTTTTCTACAGTCAGTCTAGCTACACCTACTAATAACGATTCCGGCGTCTTTCCTCAACTTATGGCCGTGAAATCTGCAGACTCATATGGTGCTGCTTCGCTCGCGAACGAGAAAGCAGTTCTAGACAAACTCGGAGACGGTTGTGACGAGATCGTAAGGTGTTTAGGCGAGGATCGAACGGTCGAAAACGGTGAAGAGATGCATAATTTGTTCTTGGAATACGCTTCGAGAGGAAGCTTAGCGAGCAGTCTCAAGAAACTAAACGGTGAGGGTCTACCGGAATCCACCGTACGTCACTACACAGGATCGGTGCTTCGTGGTCTACGTCACGTACACGCTAACGGATTCGCTCACTGCGATTTAAAACTCGGGAATATTCTGTTGTTCGGTGACGGCGCCGTTAAGATTGCGGATTTTGGGTTGGCTAAGAGAACGGGAGAAGTAACGGCGTCAATTGACGAAGGGGTGCAGATTAGAGGGACGCCGTTGTATATGGCGCCTGAGTCTGTTAACGATAACGAGTACGGATCAGAAGCTGACGTGTGGGCTTTAGGATGCGCTGTTGTTGAGATGTTTAGTGGCAAAACGGCATGGAGTTTTAAAGAAGGTTCGCACTTCATGTCGTTGTTGATACGCATCGGTGTCGGGGACGAGCTTCCGAGGATTCCCGAGGACTTGTCGGAACAAGGAAGAGATTTTCTGTCAAAGTGTTTTGTCAAGGATCCCAAGAAGAGATGGACGGCTGAGATGCTTCTAAACCATCCATTCGTAGCCGTTGATCTTGATCACGGAGATTTACAAGAAGAAAAAGAAGAAGTCGTTATTCAATTGAAAACAGAGGACGTATCCGCATCGCCGAGATGCCCATTTGAATTCCCCGATTGGGTTTCTGCTTCCTCCGATTCTGGAACGCAGTATCAACCGTTCGATTCGCTGGAGGAGAGAGTTGCAACTCTGGCGACTAATTTGATCCCTGATTGGTCTGTCACCAATAACTGGGTCATCGTACGGTGACGGTAGTGATTAGAAAACAGGGGACGAAAACAGAGTTGCATTGAAAGGCTTAGACCTTTTTTTTTAGTCTTAGTCGGATCCAACAATTCTAGTTAAATTCGTTTGTATAAATCTTTGTTAATAGAGAGAAATTTTGGTACGTGTAGATACCATTCCTTGTATTCTTGATCCCTATCTAGTATATGGAAATACCAATTTTGTTTTCATAAGCCCTAGTCTTAATTCTGTTTCTCCATTGTCAACAAATGTGAATCTCGTAAAGCTCGTATCTTTGTTGCACAACCATACGAATAAAAGTATAATCTTTTTAAAATCGAGAATTTAAGACTCTTGGACAAGGCTCGTGGCCACCACAGGACAGCTTACTCCAAACTTAGCTTCTTCGTCATCAACCCAACTCACAAATCCATAAACCACGTTCTCACGCAATGCTCTTGAAGTCTCCAATCTCACGGTGTAGCTTAGCTTATCGTTTTTCTCGCTGAACATTAGTCTCTTTGGCTCTACGACGACCTTTATACCCTCCAAACCTCCCACTCTCACGCTGTAGCTTCTCTTAGCTTCTCCCACATTTGTCAGCGTTCTTCGAAAGACCTTGGGACCGTTTTGATCGCTAGTAAAGTAAGCAATAATCGAAGGATAATTGAGATATGGAGACGGGTTTGTACACGCGGCGGAAAGATTAGATCTTGTGATGATTTTTATCAAATCTCTCGACTGTTTTGCCTCGTGACAAAGGAAGTTTATGAAATCTTGTGGAGTTGAATCATAGATTAAGCCAGGGTTCAAGACTCTCTCCGTACTCACGTGTCCTGCTCCAGCGGCTAAAGGGTCGTCTAGAGTCAAAGCCGTTGTCATTATTGCAGATTTTATAGCCGATGGACTCCAATCTTGATGGACTTGCTTTATAAGTGCCGCGACTCCAGCTACGTGAGGTGCAGCCATTGATGTCCCGGTTAAGAGATTGAATCCGCTGAATAACGGTCGTGCTCGAGTTCCGGCAACTGGCTTAGCCGATGGCCAAGCTGAGAGTATTAATGTCCCAGGAGCTAAAATGTCAGGTTTGAGGATTTGAGGGAAGCTTGTGAACGGACCTCTCGAGCTGTAATCGTCTACTTCTGGTGCTAGCTTTGTCCTGATCACCGTTTTCTGAAACTCCAGCTTTGCGGTGGCGTTGTTTTTGTTGCTCGATGCGTAGGTTTTAATAGTTTCTCGGTGTTTTGAGCTGATGAATGCAACCGGGAACTGGTATTTGACTGTGTCTTGTTCTGCAATTAACTTATCTGTTATTATAACTGCTGCGGTAGCTCCGGTGGATTTGGCTTGTTGAAGTTTACTTCCGATGTTTACGTTTTCGTTACAGACAATGATTCTGTTCACGAGAGTCTTGTTTCCTGCATTGCAAGATTCAACGTACGTTACCGGGAACTGAACCGGCGGGAAATCTCCAGGGAACAGAGACGGAAAACTGAAACTAACTCCGTTTCCTAACGTTAAGATCCCTTGAAATTCACGACCGATTGTTCCCGCTCCAACAGTCATAATCCACGGTGCTCCGTTAATCAAACTCCAGTAATACGGCCCATCGTTACCACTGGAAGCAACAACGAAAACGCCTTTTTGAATAGCTGCAAAAGCTGCGACTGCGATTGGATCGTTTTCTAGTCCAACATCACCATCGTCGTCGTCAATGCTTAATCCCAGTGACAGAGATATCACATCCACTCCATCTCGAATCGCTTGATCAATCGCTGCGATTACATCTGATGAGTAAACTCCTTCTTCCCAAGCTGCTTTATACGTCGCTATATGTGCGTGTGGTGCGATTCCTGAAGCGGTTCCTTGCGCGTAAGAGAAGTAAGACGCATTCTTAACGTGATTCCCAGCCGCAATGGCCGCAACATGAGTTTGAGAAGTAAGACCCTTATTGAAAACGCTTGCACCAATCAGTTTCTTGTTGCACAAGGAAGACAAATTGAATTCACATTTCCCTTTCCATCTAGATGGGACTGAACCAACCCCACCATCATGAAAGCTGGGGCTATCCGGCCAAATTCCGGTATCTATTATACCGATGACTGTACCGGCTCCATAACTTGAGACCGGCCATGTACCAGAATCTGAATGGAGACCGATAAATTGTGGAGAGAAAGTGGTATGGAGCTTAACCGGTAAATCTTTGGAGAAAGAGACATACCCGGGTGTGTGTTGAAGACACTGGAGCTCGGAGTTGGTGAGAACCGTGCTAAAGCCGTGAACCGAATCGGTATAAGTGTAGAGAATTTTTGGTTTTCTTTCGGTAATAACTGAAGTAAGAGTTGTGGAAAACCAGCTCCGGTGATTGGGAAATGGCAATGGCTTGGCGGATAAGTCCATGTGGATGATGTAAGTAGAGGTCTCCGTCGTTGTAGTGGCCACGGAGAAAGAGATGATCAGAAGAAAATACACGACAGTGATCACCATGTCTGAGAGCACAACTATTTCTCTCAAAACTGAGAGAATTTTGGTGATCATATAGTTAATAAATAATGAAATACTGAAAGTGAGTTTTTTACCCAAAAGTTGGGTAGAGATTGCAACCTTTGCGTCTCTTATGCCTTTGTTGTCAAAAGCGTATTAGGTGGTGGTGCCATGGTGGGCAACACATCTCATCATTTGTTCCTTTTCACCTTTTTTTCTTCTTTATAGTGGGCTTAATTATTAAGCGAAAAATAAAGGCCATTAATATATGGCTATCGGGCTTGAAAGTGCTAAAATCGGATTCGCGCCAAAAATCAACTGAATTTCCCATAATTTCTAAGATGATCAAACTGGATTCCCATCCTAAATTGGACACGTTTTATGATCATATTTTTTTTTGTTATATAAGATAAGATATCTATAAGTAGATTAGTTAATGTTTTAAAATTCTAAACAAAGAAATCACGAAAGCCCTAGCTTAGTTAGCAGAAAACCTATCTCTCTCTCTCTCTTCCGTCATGGAAAACCTACCTGTGCTTCTGCTCAACGAGATTCTCTTCAGGCTGGACCGCAGAGATATGGCGATAATGCGGTGCACGAATAGGTATCTCCGGCGGCATATGTCCGAGGAACATTATTTTGAAAAGGAATACAAATCGATTCTGCTTCCCATCTCTAATCAGAGCCTCTCCTCCATCGACTTTATGCTGCGACCAATGTATCGTGTTCTCGGATGCTGCTCTGGCCTTATTCTATTGATCTTCGCTGGGAAACTCTTCGTTGTAAACCCTTTCACAAGGAAGTATCGACTCGTGAACTATACTTGGTCAAGGCTTTTGGCTAAGATGTTTAGCCGTGGAGTCATTGAACCGGAGGAACGGGTGCGGGTCGGGTTTACGGTCGATGAGATCGATACAAACACACAGAGATTCAAAATCGTTTGTTTAATCGAGGAAAAGGAGGAGGAGGCAAAAACTAAGTATCAATTCGAGGTTAGCGCAGGAGATTCCTTCTGGATAATATCGAAAACGAGCATTACTTGCCACTCAAGCGAGCTGGTGAAAGGTATGGGACCTGTTTATATCGAGCAAGTTCTTTACTGGTTAAGAAAGGACGGAAGCATCGTAGCGTTCAATATCGTGACTGAGCAAGCACAGCTGCTTCAGACCAAAATTTCCAACTCGAAGACATTGCTCTTTGCCACCCCCGGGCTAACTCTGTTAGCAGCGACAGAAGAGGTTGTTTGCGTTTATGCCCTCTCGGACACAAACGAGTGGGACCTCGTGAGACGGATTCCAACTGTGGTATTGTCAGACCCAAAAAAGAGGACGATGTCCTGGAACGTGGCTGCTTACGACGGGAAGTTTCTAGTTTTGACCGAGACTACGAAGGATGTAACGGTGATTCATGAGTACGACTTGAGGGCTAACAAGTGGACAATCATACAAGGGTTAAGGAATTGTAATAATGAAGACTTTTTGTATCTAAGGCCGTCTTTGTCCTCTGTGATAGGAGTAAACAACCTGATAGGTATGAAAAACTCGCTGCTAAAAGTGCAGCCTCAAATTTCTACAGTCATCGACGATCTATCTTCACTTTTGAAGGATATGTTACCTTCTCCGAAAAAGAGTCCGAAAAAGAGTCCGAAAAAGAGACCATTCGATGAAATTGACGTAGGTTTTAGAGTTTACTTTATACGTGGCTCAAATAAGTTGGTTTGTTCTAGACATCATTGAATGGTTCGGATACTTTGTGTGGCTCTAAATTTTTTTTTGGCTTCTCCAAGTATAAAAACAAGCGATGAGTTATTTGAATGCATCAATGAAAAGCTAAAGTACAAACGCTATGATTCCAAAATTTGTTTAACTAGCATTTGTAGATGCTTTAGTTTGGATTAGCAATTCGATGACGGCTTGGTTATGGATAGTGTTATATGTTTTGGGGAATTTTGAGTCATATCATTAGAGTTTTTACAGATTTGGTTTTTATTTTTAATTATTGAACGCAGATTAGTTAGCTTTCGTAATGTTCACCAAACGTATATGAATCGTTTTGCTTAAAGAAAGAAAAGAAGAGAAAGAAACACGCATAAAGGTGTTCATGCTCTCTGCTTACGTGATGAGCTCACTCAGATTAGATTCAATCTGACAACAAAAACAATGTTCCATTAGAGAACAACATGATTCATGATTCGAACAACAAGCTAATAAGCTAGTTGACTGAACAATATATATTATTGTCATTACAGTGGTTTCATGTGAAGGCAATGATTCTCGATATGAAGTTTTATATATAATAAACTAATACCTAAAAACACAGTTAAAAGGTAAGTTTAACACAACATGGTGCTCTGTTGATATTCCTTTTATGAAGATATGTATTCTTTTGCAAAAGGGCGATGTTTGATGATGACAAAGCTAAAAGAGCTCAAAAAGTTGTGAAGAAAATAGATATGCGAGTTAATAATAAAAAAGTTTAAATAAAAAAGCGCCCACATGTCAGCTTCTGACCCGTATTTGTCGTCGTCAACGGAGTACCGAGCCATGGCCCATCATTGTTTCTTTGACATTTTTATTTCTAATGGGCTTTTTACTGGGCTATATTAGCCTGCTTATCAGGCTTGAAAAAGTAACAGGCTTTGGATCTCGCAGATGGAGGGGCGCCAAAACTATATCAATTTTCCCGCCAATTTCTGTCGATCAAGCTGGGGATGTAAAACCCAAATTTGGGGACCGAGCTTCGCAAACTGCAAATTATTCGAGGAAGAGAAACCAAAGGAGTCTATGCACAGGTCAGATTATTCTATATTATATAATAAGTATAAGATCGATTTGTATCAAAAAGTGCTGTTTCGTATTATTCTAATCAACAATGGATGGTTGTGGAGTTTGAATCATTTGTGATTTGAAACATAATTAAACTAATTTGAATTTTGTTTATTGGTTTTTAGAAGAAATTGTAAACAAATTAAAAAATGTCGGGCGATAATTCGACGGAGGTTGGGAGAAAACGCAGCCGAGGCGCGGAGGCGACGAGTCGGAAAGATGCCCTAGAGCGGCTGAAAGCGATACGGCAAGGAGGACTTCGTAATCTATCGGCTTCAGGTTCAGGTGGTGGATACGACATTAGGCTAGAGCAGCCAATCTTCGACACAGTCGATGACGACGAGTACGATGCGCTTGTGTCCCGACGGCGTGAGGAGGCTCGAGGGTTTGTAGTCGACGATGGGGAAGATGGGGATCTCGGTTACTGTGATGAAGGTGAGGAGGAGGATTTCACCAAGCCCAGTGGGCCAGAGTCGACTGATGAATCGGACGATGGTGGTGGGTTTAGCGGGAGACTGAGGAAGAAGAAAGCTGAGAAGAAGAAAGCAAGAGAACAACAACCTCAGGTTAAGAAGGTGAATCCTTCGCTTAAGGCTGCGGCTACTATTACTGGTGAAGGGAGACTTTCTTCTATGTTCACATCTTCGAGTTTCAAGAAAGGTAAAGAGGTTGATAAGGTCAAATGTGAGGGGATTCTTGACGAGGTTTTAGCAGAGGTTACTCCTGATGATATCGAAAGAGAAAGGCGTAAGAGAAGGAAACAGCCAGCTACTGTTCCAATTGCTTTCTCTAGGAACAAAACTCCGGTGGTTTCTGTTACTTCGACCATGGAGAAAATACAGGATTCAGAACCCGCGTCCTCGATTTATCACGGTGATCGCGTTGCCATGGAGAAGGAGTTGATGAAAGAAGAAGATGTGACGGAATCTGAAGTCACGCCTTTGCAGAATTCTGAGGATATGGAGTTACCTGGAAGAGACAGTGTTATAGAGGATGGATCAAACAATGTAAGGCAAAGTGAAGCGAATACCGAGTCAGGAGTGAAGGAGGTATTTACATTGAATGCAACAATTGATACGAAAGAAAAGGATGTGGCTTTAAGCGCTACTGCTGGTTGGAAGGAAGCGATGGGCAAAGGTGGAACTGAGAATGACGCTTCACTTGGTTCTAATATTGAAGGGCAAACAGAGTTTGATTTGGATGCTGATGGTTCACTTCGTTTTTACATTCTTGACGCTTACGAGGAGGCTTTTGGCGCCAGCATGGGCACTATATATTTGTTTGGGAAGGTGAGTCTCTTGGGATTTTTTTTTCACTCTTTTTGTTCTGCTTTAAAGTTCTTCTTTGGCCTTCTGATTAATCTAGAGATTGATTTGAATTTACCCTCTATCTACAATTCAGGTTAAAATGGGGGATACATACAAGAGTTTCTGTGTGGCAGTTAAGAATATACAGAGATGTGTTTATGCTATTCCAAATGATTCCATATTTCCTTCCCATGAACTACTCACGCTCGAGCAAGAGGTGAAAGACTCGAGACTTTCTCCTGAATCATTCCGGGGGAAGTTACATGTGAGTTTGACTACCTGTGTTATATGCTAAGAATAAGCAATATCCTTTCCTCTACTATTTATTGTTTTTGGCCTTGTCTTCTCAGGAAATGGCATCAAATCTTAAGAACGAAATCTCTCAGCAATTGTTACGACTCAATGTTTCAAATTATAGCATGGCACTTGTCAAGGTTTGGGTATTTACTTAGGTTTCATGTATTCTAGCAGCAAAACTTTTCTTTTGACTCTCTTTTCTGCTCTCCATGGACGAATATCAGAGAAACTATGCATTTGAGAGGCCTGATGTGCCTACTGGTGAACAATATGTCTTGAAGATAAATTATCCATTTAAGGTACATTTCAACTTTAAGTCAAAACTAAAAGTTGCTTGTTATTTTCTTTTTGTTGCTCACTTTTTTACATCTCAACACCATAACACTTTGATTTTGCTGTCATAGGATCCTCCACTTCCGGAAGACCTTAAAGGGGAGTGTTTTTGCGCTGTCCTTGGCTCTCACACCAGGTTTTAGCTTCTTACTGCTGAGTTTCATTACTGAGTTTCATTACCCTTCCCTGTATTTGATAGTCCATCAGTTTAATTTGCATTTACTGGTCTTTTGTAAGCTTCTTAGCTAACTATGTGTGCCCTCTATGTCAATTTAGTGCGGTGAAATTTGTCTCTGCTTATTAAGTTAATTTATTTGCAGTGCTTTGGAGCTTTTTATCCTTAAAAGGAAGATCATGGGACCATCTTGGCTCAGAATTTCAAACTTTTCTACAAATTCACCCTCTCAACGAGTAAGGCTTTGAAAAAGTACCTTGATCATCTTGTCAGTGATTTTTTGTTCTGTTTATATCCAATAATGAGGACTTGACACTTGTACAGGTGAGCTGGTGCAAGTTTGAGGTTACCGTTGAATCTCCCAAGGTTATCACTGTTTTAGCTCCGGAGGAAAAAGTGGTTCATCCTCCTGCTGTAGTTACAGCCATAAACTTGAAGACTATAGTCAATGAAAAGCAGAACATCAGCGAAATTGTTTCAGCGTCTGTTCTCTGCTTTCACAACGCCAAGGTTTGTTCTAGAACATTTGACCAATGCTTTAACCGTTGTTTCTCTTTGTGAAGAATATGGATGTGTCCTGCGTCTCCTCAATGGTTATGCCAAAATATTCTTAAAGATGAGCATGGCCGTTTACCAATAGTTTTTTCTTGCTCAAGTGACACTCTCTTATGTCGACATGAATAGCTTTACATTTGATGTCCCTTGGTCTTTCAGATTGAGGTTCCAATGCCAGGTCCAGAAAGAAAGAGGTCTGGTATCCTGAGTCATTTCACTGTTGTTAGGAATCCTGAAGGAACCGGTTATCCAATTGGTTGGAAAAAAGAAGTGGCTGACAGAAATTCAAAGAACGGCTGCAGTGTTTTAAGTTTTGAAAATAGGTATTTCGAAGTTCTGTTGCTGTATAGGCTGTTTTTATGATCCATATATATCTTTGGCAATTCATGTTGCCTCATCCAACCTTTTTTTCCTTTTCTTACTGCAGTGAAAGAGCATTGCTGAATCGACTGTTCCTGGAGTTGAACAAATTGGACAGTGATGTTCTTGTGGGACATAACATATCAGGTTTTGATCTCGATGTCCTTCTCCAAAGAGCCCAGGTAAAGCAAATACTCTTTTAACCACTAAGTAAAACGGCCGTGTCTTTCGTGTTTTCCCCCGGCGATGTGGTTTATCATTTACACTCCGATGAATTAAAACGTGCTCCGGAAGACGTGATGCTATATTATTACTCATCATAAGAACATCACCTCTTTTTCTTAAAACTGAACGATTACTGTGCAGGCTTGCAAAGTTTTGAGTAGCATGTGGTCCAAAATTGGCCGTCTCAAACGCTCTTTCATGCCTAAGCTTAAAGGGAACACTAATTTTGGGTCCGGAGCTACACCAGGGCTCATGTCTTGCATTGCTGGAAGACTCTTGTGTGATACAGATTTATGTTCTCGTGACTTGTTGAAGCAGGTATGATGCTCAACTTGTACACACAATGAGCTGAAGCTAAGTCCCTCGCTTATAAGCGTCTGGTTGTTGCAGGTCAGTTATTCGTTAACAGACCTTGCAAAGACACAGCTGAACCGGGACAGAAAAGAGATATCGCCTAATGATATTCCCAAAATGTTTCAGTCATCTAAAACACTTGTGGAACTTGTAAGTTCTTCAATTAGGCCACTCATATTTGTTTGTATGCATATGAGCTGTAACTACCTCACTAAGGACGATAGGTTATGATGCCTTGCTAGCGAAATAATCCAGTCATATGTAGACCCAAGGGAATTCCTGATAAACATCGGTTAACGTCGGTTGATGAGTGATGACTGCATCTTAATTGCTTGCTTGTTATAACATTTTGGTTTTCTTCGTTTCAGATTGAATGTGGTGAAACAGATGCGTGGTTATCCATGGAGCTCATGTTTCATCTAAGTATTCTTCCACTCACTCTCCAGCTTACTAACATAAGTGGCAATCTTTGGGGTAAAACTCTTCAGGTAACTCCTCTTTCAGCT
>KE154866.1:783322-793444 GCA_000411075.1 Sisymbrium irio | reverse complement strand
CTCTCTCTCTCTCTCTCTCTATATATATATATATATATATATATATATGCGCTCATGTTTTTTTGGTGTTTCATTACCAGGGAGCCAGGGCGCAAAGAATTGAATACTACTTACTACATACATTCCACTCGAAAAAGTATATCCTCCCAGACAAAATTTCGCAACGTATGAAGGAGATAAAGTCATCAAAAGGAAAAAGAATGAATCATGGTCCGGAGGACTACAATGTAGATGAATTGGATGCTGAACTGGCTTTGGAAAATGATCAGTCTAAGGGAAACAAGACAAAAAAGGGTCCAGCCTACGCTGGTGGACTGGTCTTGGAGCCAAAGAAAGGCTTATATGACAAATATGTGTTGCTGCTTGATTTCAATAGTCTTTACCCGTCTATTATACAGGTTAGCAGACTGTTTTCTATTTCTCAAGCCTCGGATGGGCCTCGGATGGCTGTTTCTTGATTTGTAGATAATGGTCATGGTAATTTCAGGAATACAATATCTGTTTCACAACTATACCGCGTTCAGAAGACGGAATTCCTCGTTTACCGTTGAGCCAGACACCTGGAATTCTTCCAAAGGTATATTCACCATTACACTAGTTGCTTTCTACTGTGACTTTTCTCGGTTCTGTACTCGATGCCATACGTTGTCAAACACCAAATCTATAAGTCACGCCAACCCAGTCAGAAATTAATAGAAAGAAAGAAGCAAAACTCCATAAAAGTAATAGTTTGGCTCATTTTCTCTAAAGGTGTATGTGGAAAATTCTCAGAATGATGCGATTCAGCTGTTCAGTATAGTATTAGCGATTGCAGTGTTTTGTAGTTCAGTTAAACTAATCTTGACATCATTTTCTAAACTATAGCCCTCTGCATTTCTTGGTGCCACGACTTTGATTTTCTCTCCTTGTTCTGTTATGCCCAGTCTAATAAAGATTTGATAATAATTTCACTACCTGTCTTTGTTTTAGTTGATGGAACATTTGGTCAGTATAAGGAAAAGCGTCAAACTAAAGATGACAAAGGAAACAGGTCTCAAGTACTGGGAGCTTGACATTCGGCAGCAGGCATTAAAGCTCACAGCCAATAGGTTTGTATTTATGGTTTTAGGTTGTGCTGGCGATAATGCGCATTCACCACATTTTCTTATTACTGTTTTCTATTCATTCTAAACACAGCATGTATGGATGTCTGGGGTTTTCCAATTCAAGATTCTACGCCAAGCCTTTAGCAGAGCTCATAACACTGCAGGTAAGTTATGCTTTCTAGTTACAAATCTTTGTTTGTTTTTTCTCTATTCTCGTGTGATATGGTTAATTCCCTAACATTGCAGGGAAGGGAGATCCTGCAAAGAACCGTGGATCTTGTTCAGAATCATTTAAACCTAGAGGTATCTTTGAGTTCCAAGAAATGCAATTCAGTAGTGAAATTGATGTAATGTGTCTAGATTTCTGCTTTAGCAATTGTAGAATTGAACATCTTGCTCTTACGCAGGTGATTTACGGTGATACAGATTCAATCATGATTCACAGTGGACTAGATAATATCGAAGAGGTGAAAGCCATTAAATCAAAAGTCATCCAAGAGGTAGGTTGGATAATAGATTTCTCTCCAGCCTTTCACCCTAAATTCAAACCTTTCTACGATCAAACTAATATGCATAGAATGTTTGCAACCTTGATGTTCGGTTTCTCGATGCATGAAACATCACGCAAACTCAAATCGGTATAACTGTTCTTGGGGATGATGGTTCTTGGAGCAAAATAGACAAATTATACTGTAAGAAAAAAGACATTTGATTTGGGTCTCACCTTCTCTCTTTCAATTTATAGGTCAATAAGAAGTATAGATGTCTGAAAATTGACTGTGATGGCATATATAAACGAATGCTGCTTCTTAGAAAAAAGAAATATGCTGCAGTCAAGTTGGAGATCAAGGACGGGAAGATTTGCGAGGTAATATTTAATTTACACCTTCTAGCCACCTTTTCTTTTAGAAAATGTTTGGGTACCAGATGCTTTCTCAATGCAGGACATTGAAAGAAAAGGTGTGGACATGGTTCGTCGAGATTGGAGCTTACTTTCCAAGGAAATTGGAGATTTATGCTTGGCTAAGATTTTGTATGGAGGGTATGTTCTTAAACATTAACTGAAGAACATTATTTTTACTCTCATGCACCGCACAACAAGTCTCGTCTTCTTTGCAGGTCGTGTGAGGATGTTGTTGAAGCAATTCATAACGAGCTTATGAAGGTAATATTTGTTAACCCCCGTTTAAGCACCTTTGTTGATTAGTTTGCTCTTCATTATCATCCAATACATGTTGCTTTGTCCATTCAACAGATAAAGGAGGAAATGAGAAATGGGCAAGTTGGACTTGAGAAGTATGTCATCACCAAGGCATTGACCAAGTCACCAGAAGCTTATCCAGATTCCAAAAGCCAACCACACGTTCAAGTATAAGAGCTATTATTCGCATTATTGCTCACCGGAATTATGCTTTTTTATACTCTTCACATTTTTGCTGAACTATGATTGTGTGGTTGAATCGTTACAGGTCGCACTTAGAATGAGGCAACGTGGTTATAAAGAAGGTTTCAATGCTAAGGATACTGTACCATATATAATCTGCTATGAACAGGTTCCAGCACAGAAGACAAGCTCAATACTATCCGAACCAAATCGTCTTTCTACTGATTTTCTTACACCTTCCTCTGTGCAGGGTAATACTAGCTCTGCCAGCTCAGCAGGGATTGCCGAACGTGCTAGGCATCCTGATGAGGTGAAATCAGACGACAGTAGATGGTTGGTTGACATAGATTACTACTTGGCCCAGCAGATTCATCCGGTGGTGTCTCGTCTATGCGCAGAGATTCAGGGCACAAGTCCTGAGAGGTTAGCCGAGTGTTTGGGACTTGACCCATCAAAGGTAAAACAGTTTTTCATTTAAGCCAGTTTCCAATTCCATATATGTTGATTCTCAATTCTGATAGAAGATCGGAAAAAATGTTTTTCTTTTTATAGTATCGAAGCAGATCAAACGATGCTACGGGTAGTGATACTTCTATATCCCTCTTGTTTGCTACAAGCGACGAAGAAAGGTAATGATACCTTCTCCCATTTCTAATTTGCAATCATGCTTCCTTCCTATAATATTATTTCCTCCAGGATTTGCGATATTCTTAGAATTCAAGATCTGCAACAACGTAATTTACATTTAAAAAACGCAGATATAAAAGCTGCGAGCCGTTAGCATTAGCATGCCCCAGCTGCTCTGCTTCTTTCAACTGTCCATCTATTACTAGCTCAGTTTGTGCGTCGATCAGTAAGAAATCTGATTCTGCATTCTGGCTTAAGCTGCATTGCCCTAAATGTGAGCCAGAAGGTAGCACGGGAAGAATATCCCCTGCAATGATAGCTAACCAGGTAGGGAAGCTTTGTTGTATAGGATCCTGATTTTCTAAGTTTCTCAAAAGTAAAAAACTTTTGTATTCCGTAGAACAAATGGTTTGGTAATCAACTTGTTCTCATGCATTTCAGGTGAAAAGGCAGATTGATGGGTTTGTGTCAATGTACTACAAAGGCATAATGATGGTGCATAAAAAACGTTTCTCATTTTCCTCGTTTATATCCATAATTCTGGACACCTGTCATTATTAAGTCAAGACTTATGAAGTTTTTCTTGTACATTTTGCCTTCGACAGTGTGACGATGAGTCTTGCAAGCACACGACTCGCAGCCCCAACTTTCGTCTGCTCGGTGACCGTGAACGGGGAACAGTTTGCCCAAACTATCCTAACTGTAATGGAACCCTCTTAAGAACGGTATATCCCCTCAGCCACCTTGTAATAAGTCTTATTTTTCTGTTGCTTCATAGAACAAAACTTTTGACTCCAAACCTTGTCTTATTACAGTACACAGAAGCAGACTTGTACAAGCAGCTGTCATACTTTTGCCATATATTAGATACACAATGCACTCTAGAAAAGGTTTCTACTTAAAATCTTCTTAGACAAGTTTTATCACAATCAATTTGTGTTGTCTAGATCCCTAATACCATCTCTGGCATTTAAAAAAAAAACAGGTGGATGTTGGTGTCAGAGTTCAAGTAGAGAAAGCAATGACGAAGATAAGACCTGCGGTTGAGTCAGCAGTATCCATGGCTCGAAGTATTCGAGACCGGTGTGCTTACGGATGGCTGCAACTCACAGACATAGCCATTTGATAGTTGTAGTAACCATCTCATGTAAATAAATTTATATCATATTCTTCTGACATCATTATAATCAAGCTACTGAGTTTTGTTCTGTCCTAAAGCGCATTAGCATAACAGTTTGAAATATAACCAATACTAGACTCGAAAAGACATTTTTGACTCCTGTTTCTGTGGCAGGTACTAAAAGGAAATCTGACTTCGAATCATCTTCACTGTTTGAACGTTGTCTTCAAAGCAGAGTGGCCGTGGAAAAGTACATTTGCTGAGTTGCTTCGGGTGGTTCACGGTTAACCAGCGAGTGAGAGCCACCAAGCAGAGTCTCAAAGTTCAGCTCTTGCTCTAACGTTCCGTTGATCCTTGTCTGCGTAGGCGGTAGAACTGGTGGTAATCGCAGAGGGTTTAGGCCTAAACCATTCATAACGGCTAAAGTCTGCATTATGCAGTCATTAAGTTAATCAAGTGATGGATTTTTTTTTTTTACAATTATGATCTTAGTAAGAAAAAGAAACCTGCACTTGAAGTTGAAGCTGCTTGAGATATTCTATAGCTTCATCAAGCATTGAGGCTTTATCTGTCTACAAACATAAAAACAAAATAATGTTTCTCACGATTGAGTTATGACTTATGAAGGATAAAAGTTGGAAATTTCTATTTACCTTGTTGGAATTGGGTATCAGTTTCTGCAAAGCTTTCATTTTCTCGTTGATCTTGCTCCTCCTCCTCTGCAGATTCTATCTATTAATATCTCATGCTTTTCTGACCTTTTCAAAAATCAAGAATCTTAAAAAGGATAAAGACAAGACCTTTTCAGACAAGTTGTGGAACTGTGCATCAATGTTTCTCTTCAACGAGTTTCGCTGTCTAGCTCCATTTCTCTTCAGTGTCGTTACCATTACAAAGCAAAGAAAAACAACCAAGTTTTGTTCTTTTTGTTCTATCATCAAAGCGAATGTAGTTTCTCGGCAACTAAAAATTGTTAAAGTTTACCTTGTTTTCGAAAGCACATTTGTCTTCCCCACCTTCACCGACTGCACAGACGTTGGAAGAAACCGCTCCGCCGGGAACGAAAGGGAAGGTTCGGTCGAACATCTCAGCTGAGGAAACGAGTGTCTTCGGTGGGGACGAAGGTCGAGTTGTCGGAGCACGGGACAGTATCTGCCGGAGAATGCTCGAGAGTTCGTCGGAAGAAGATGGAGGAGGAAGACGATCACCGTCGTCGGAGTTACCCATCTCTCGTTCTCTCTCTCTCTCTTCTCTCGCCCTCTCTGTGTAAATTCTCACTGACATCACTTTTCGTAATAAAGGTTGTAGGCGGGGAGGTAGGCGCGTGATCCATGAGCGCGTGGGGTTCTAAAGGGTGGGTCAGTGGCGATTCTCTCTAGACATAATCCGGTGTCTCTCATTTACCACTGTATTAAGTGTATGAATACTCTCATTAATGATAATTCCACTGTATAAGTGTCTAATAATACTCCCATTAATGATAATTTGTATTTACTTGACCACTTTTATAGTTATTAATTAAAATAATTGCTTTTTGTACTGAATACAGATTTCTTACCCAAAAGAGAATAAAACTGCATTTTTTTGGGAACACCTTGTAAAATTGCATAGATTTTTATTTTCCGGCGATAAGTTAAAGTTATAGCAGTGATGGGTGGAAAAGTTATTAAAGAACGGTTGACAGATAATGGTATTATTGATAAGATAGGATACTGATAGTCATAAATAATACTATTAAATTAATTATTATGACTAAACACGAAAATGGACAATCACTTCACAAGTAAGGTCTTGCAAGAGTTTCACCATTTTTGACAAATTAAAAAAAATAACAAAAAAGATAACAAAATCTTTTTTGTTATTCAAAGAACAACCGAGCATTAATGTAACTTAAAAAAAAAGGAAACCCAAGTTAACATCGAACACAATCGATTTTTCAGCTTCATGAAACAGTTAAAGTGCTGTTTGCTTGCAAAGAGGACACATGTTCTTGACCATTAGCCATTTCTTGATGCATTCGAAGTGAAAGACATGCCCACATGCGAGTTTAGAAGCATCATCATTGGACCTTAAGTTATACAGACATATCATACATTTCTCCGCTTCACCAGAACGATCTTCGTATTTTCTTCGGCTTATATATTCATCAATGAATTCAGCTTTTAAACCAGTGCAGACGTTTCCTATCTGCTCACCAAGGTCCAATAGTTCCTACAAAAAAGTTGCATAAATAAACTTTTGGATATGTAAGGTCTACCTTACAAATAAACAAATTCTTTTTAGTCTTCTAAGACTATAGTTCAAATGCATATCCTTTGAGAAAAATTAACAATGCAACGTACAGATTAGTTTACCAATACCCGAAGCATTAATATTTTTTTCCCATGAATTTATGTTTGTACATATGAAAACTATGATTATGTATCTATCTTCGTAAATATATATAGTTGAGTATGCTTCATTTCAGTTCGACACGTAGCATTCCTCGAGATATACATGTCACGATCACATATGTTAACAATATTTTGCAAAAAACTATATTTAGAATAAAACTAATTCATGACATTGTGACAAACTATATCTACGTATATTATACCTCGTATGTGAAGTTGATTTCATGAGACATTTCTACCTCTTGAACATTATCTTCATGTGATGATATCTCAAATGATTCATTGGTCAGTGACTGTAACCACTGCTCGACCATTTCTTCCTATACATTTTCAACAAGTCTATATCGTATATCATATATCCAAAAGCTTAATATCTCTTAAGAAACTACTAGAGAGTAGATTATACCCTTGTAAATGTCATTGAAAGTGTATCAGACTCTATTGTCAGATCATCATGGTCCGTTGGATCTGGTAAGTTGGCACTGGCATCAACGGTTGGAAATGTGTCCCACCGGTGCCAATCGTCTCCATCTAGTAACTGTCGGAAGCTGAACGGCATATCCGATCCCGGGTCTTGGTCCATAATACTGAATGAAAAAATTATCTGAATCAAATTATAAGAAGGGCTAAATAAAGACATGTCAATAAAGATAAGGAATACTTTCAACTTTCACCATTAAATAGTCCACTCAAATGCAAATACTTTGAGAGGCTGAGTACTATATATTGATAAATGTCACCAAAAAGTATGTTACAAGAAAATATATATCACAAAATATATTGATAGCTTATCTATAAGAAAATTTTATCCCAAACTTAGTTAAAAGACATAATGATGAATTAAGTTTAGTTTTCAAAGAGACTACTTTAAGTTATAACTACAAAACTTTAACTTAAAAGCCAATTATACATAATTCAAAAGTACTTTTACATAAACTCAAACTGTAAAATAGAGATAAAAGCATGAAAGAATCTACCAACTAAGAAATTGTTAATTATCTTGTCTTGTATTTTTCTAGAATTTGGTTCTAATACAAATTGACAGTCTTTGTAATATGCAATAATTAACTTAAGGAATAGAAAGATAGATTCATACCACGAAGATTGATATGGAACGGATGTTTCGATGAACAAACGCTTAACTTATAACTTGAGAGTGCTGACAAGCTATACACACACTTAGCTTTTTTCAACAGAAGAAAAAACACATTTTGTCTATGACAAGAGGATGACGAAGCACATTAACTCATTTTCATTTATGAGATAAGTAATACACATATAAATATATGCACAACCATGGTTAATGCATTTAGCCATTTTAAGGAAAAATGGTATATAGCATTAAATTTTAGCAATAGGAATTACCAAGAGATACAGTTGGTTTTTTTGGAGTTCAGAAATGCTAAAAAGCTCAAAACAGCTAACAAAAATGGAATATACCACTGGAGTCTAGAAACATTAAATTTTATATTCGTCGTGTTCCATTCTCGGTTCTCTTACTTTGTTATTTGTCTGGTAGGATTTTTATCATGTCTAGCTTTACGAAGTGTGTGCGAGTTTATGTAGAAATGTTAAAGATATTTCGATGCTTGGATTGACTTCTAGTACCTTTATGTATTGTCAATATTTGGACTGTCACATTTTAATGTTTGCTAGGGGAGCGTGGAAAATCCACAAGGACGTGAAAATGAGGAAGCTTTTAGCAAATGTCATATTAGAGATGTCACAGAGTGAGTGTTGTTTGTGTGAAATGAACTTTTATGATTTGTGCGAATAATTTGACTGTGATTGATGTGAATACAGATATGTGGAAGCTTGTAACATTAATCCAACAAGGTTCACAATGGTGATTGGAGACATAATTAAGCTCCATTGACATATCGGGTAAAGTAAGTTCTCCGGTACGTTGTTTGGCTTGTGATGAGCTCATGTATCTATATACATATATACATGTTAAAATATTCGTTGGTTGATTTATTTTAATGTACTTGCCAAAGTATTTTAACTTGTCTAAACGCATGCATGGTTCTGGTCCTTCTGGAAATTAAGATGTTCGAGTACGTGTCGGTATTGTGAAAATTATGTGTGCATGATATAGGAACTAATGGTGAACTTGCTTTAGTTAAGGTCAGGAATAATTGCCAAAACGTATGAATTTTGCTCTAGAGAATATCAGTTATGTGGTTGTTTGGACTTTATATTGAATATGGGCAAAAACCCTGAACCCTCTTCGATATATGCACGGGATAGAGTTGCCAGTAATGTTGATGATTTAATCATTCAAACTACATATTATGTATCTGACTTTTCCAACGTAGCCAAATCAATTATGATGGGACCAAGTGGTGTAAAGGTGATTAACAAACAGAAGATATGATATTTGTTGCGCTAAGTCTCTCAATAGGCCCAAAGTGTGACTCAAGTGCAAGCCCACCAGTTCACGGAGAGTAGATTGATTGGTACATCATTTCTAGCTTCTCATGATGCCCTTTCTCACAAATATGTTGGATCGAACAGAAGCCGAAACAATCAGATGTTTTTCCCAACCCTTTTACTTGGTCACTATACGAGGGGAAAGAGATATAAGTCTACCATACTGGCACTGATACTGTGTCATATTTCCTCAGTAATTTCACTTTTAGAATCTCTAAATTTTTTAAAAACTATACCTCAAATGTATAAAATGAATAAAAATTATACGTTTTAAATTAACATTTTGCATTCATGTTTTAGGGTTTGTTTCAAAAATTTAAACTTGTTCCACCAGCTTTATTTTTAGGGATTTAAACTCTGATGATTTTTTTTTAGGGTTTAAATTTTTTGTAAAATATCCTTTCATATTTCAATAATAAATTTTAGAGGATAAAAAAGCATGTGTCCCCACGCATGTGACCACCGTTGGCGAAACTATAAAAAGATATGAAATAATAATGCTAGGAGAAAAAAATGTTATACCGCTGATCCTGAATAAAAGAGCAAAACTAAACAAATGAAAGTATTGATTTTGTGAAATACTTATACGAGGGATCTAAGACTACAATAACATGGTGAAATCTAGCAAATGTATACAAAATAGGTACTGTATCTATTATTTATAGAAAGATACATATACCAAAAATAAGTATTTTGATAAATCGTTTTAAGGATCACCGTTTTCATAAGCTGTACGCATACTCACCACGGATGGTTGGTGGTCGTTGGTGTACAGCATTTGAAACTGTAGCCTCTACGTATCATCATACTGCTAAAGACGGTGTTTTCGCCCTAAATTGAACTACTTTTGAAGTGGGTTATCTTCTTAACTGAGTTTTCCTATCTGGGAAAGTAAAGACTGGTGAGAAAAAGACTCAACCTTGTCGAAGAAAACAAACAAAAGAGCTAACCTTTTGTCTTCTTTTTTTTTTTCTTGTCTTCGAGAAAATTAATAAGTTTGATTAACAAATCAATGAAGCCCGCGTTTTAGTTACCTAAAACATCTTTTGTCTTGTCTTAAAACCCCAATCAACAGTAGAT
>KE154866.1:760864-783135 GCA_000411075.1 Sisymbrium irio | reverse complement strand
CTCTCTCTCTCTCTCTCTCTCTCTCTCTCTCTCTCTCTGTGCATAGGCTACGGAGCGATGTCGGCATGTACCAACGGCTTAAGCAGAGTCGTAACAGTCTCTTTTCTTCTACTCTCCTTCTCTTTCTTCTTCTCCGTTTCATCTGCTTGCTCCAATGGGAATTGCCAGGTCTGTATTCTTGATCCTTTTTGCTTCTTTCTCCGGTTTATTGTTATCAAATAGAGTCTAAATCTTGCTGTTTCCCTTTGGTTATCAGATGCTGGAATCATGCTCTGCAGCCACTGACTGTGTCCCAGGTTTATACTGTGGGAACTGTCCTGCTGTTGGAAGCACTAAACCCATTTGCACAAGAGGCCAAGCCACAATTCCAACTTCCATTGTATGATTTGCTTCTTCTACTTGGGGTTTTCATTTCTTACTCTAGGTTTGCCAATTTGAAGATAGGTTGTCTAGATCATTTGGTCGCATCAAAAGTTTTGAACTTTGGAGTTGGGTTTGGCGAAAGATTCATTGTGGTGATGCAATTTGTGTTTTTTTGTTGTTGTTGTTGTGTGTAGATCAATGGATTGCCTTTTAACAAGTATACATGGTTGATGACTCATAATGCATTTAGCAATGCAAATCAACCGCCTTTGCCAGGTGTTCAGAGGATTACATTTTTCAATCAAGAAGATACTGTTACTAATCAGCTTAGGGTAAGAAGAGGGTCTTTATTACTTATTTACTTGTTTCCAAATTCTCTTACGTTGGATTCCTCCTTTTTTGGTAAACTCTTGAATGTGTTCTTTTGTTTGCTGTAGAATGGAGTTAGGGGACTAATGCTGGATATGTATGACTTCAACAATGATATTTGGCTTTGCCATTCGCTTCGAGGGCAATGTTTCAACTTCACTGCCTTTGTAAGACTTATCTTCCAGCTTACTATGTTTGGAACCAAAGCTTGAAACCAGATTGTGGGTTGGTGAATGTGAACTGTGTTTTCTTTGTTTTTTGCTCCTTACCAGCAACCTGCAATTAACACGTTGAAAGAAGTTGAGGCATTCTTGAGTCAGAACCCAACAGAGATTGTTACCATCATAATTGAGGATTATGTGCACAGACCTAAAGGCTTGTCAACACTATTCGCTAACGCTGGTTTGGACAAGTACTGGTTTCCTGTTTCGAAAATGCCCAAAAAGGGAGAAGATTGGCCTACTGTGACTGATATGGTACAAGAGAATCACAGGCTCTTGGTTTTCACTTCTGTTGCTGCAAAAGAAGATGAAGAAGGCGTTGCCTATCAATGGAGATACATTGTCGAAAATGAATGTGAGTATCACTCTCAAAGTTTAGATCTTTTTCTTTTTGGGAATTGTCTTTGATAACCTTTCTTTTTCCAATTTCGTATGATTGTATTAAAGCTGGAGATCCCGGGGTGAAGCGAGGTTCCTGCCCGAACAGAAAAGAATCACAACCTTTAAATTCAAAAAGTTCATCGCTTTTCTTGATGAATTACTTCCCGACATATCCAGTTGAGAAAGATGCTTGCAAGGAACACTCAGCACCACTTTCTGAGATGGTTGGGACTTGTCTCAAGTCAGCAGGGAATAGAATGCCAAACTTTCTTGCTGTTAACTTCTACATGGTACTGAATGAATCATAAAACTAAATTATGACATTTTCTGCGAGATTTACTAAATCATGAAACTAAACTTTCTTGCTGCTAACTTCTACATGCTGAAAACAATGCAGAGAAGTGATGGAGGAGGCGTTTTCGAAGTTCTGGACAGAATGAATGGACCGGTAATTTGCGGTTGTGAAACTCTTGCTGCCTGCCAGGTAATAGCTTCTCTACTCGCCCGAACTTTGTGGATATAATATGATATCTTAAGCCTATATCATCTAAAGCATGCACCCGAATTCTGGTTTCATGACGTTGCAGCCAGAAGCAGCTTTTGGTTCATGCAAAAATGTTACTCTTCAGACAAGAACTCCAAACATGGATTCAACGGCTGGAACCTACTCAGGTTCAGTTCAGTTCTCAAGATCCTTAGCTGCTGTTGCCTATTCACCAAACACCATTGTTGTCTTGTGCTTCTCATGGCTTCCATTGCTGGTGTTTCTACTATGACACAACCAACCAGTACACCACTTGGAGAGATTCTTAGGTTAGAGAATCTTGATCACTTCTATAGATGAACGAGAGATCCTAAGTTCAAGATGTATGAAATGCCTTAGAAAGAGTGTCTGATTTGATTCTTGTATTGTAGACTGCAGATCTATAGTCAGAAATTTGTGTATGTGTGTCTTCAGCTTCTGTTGAATCTTATGCAACTTAAATATATATATAGAAAGAGACACAATGCTACTTCAATAGAATCTTTACTGAATAATTTATAGAATCTTATTGATGAGAGAACACAGAAGATAAAATAGAGATTCCAATTTTATGAATTACTATGTACAAGGCAAAAAAACAACAAACAAAAGAAATGCTGGGCAAACACTAGACAGCATGCAACAATGGTGGTGGATTCTGAGCATTTAGGAGCAATTGAATGGGTTTGATTTGAAGTGCAGGACTGATGGTAAGTAAAGCAATGAAGCAATCCACAGGAACCCTAGTTCCCCACAAGTTGATCGATTCGAGTTTTCTGCATTTGTTAACAAGAACAAGAAGACCATTCTCTGTCACATGGCGGCAACACCACATACTGATTGTCTGCACAACGCATAAAAGAAAAAGTTTCGAGGGTGACTCTAATGATTTCAGATATTTTTAAAAAGAAGAGATCAGATTATGGTTACCTTAAGATGATGGCAGCGTTCTGCGATTGCGATAAGGGACTCATCGGTGATGAATGTTCCTCCAATGTTCAGATGTTGCAAGGAAGAAGTTCTTGATATCTATCAAACCAATGCAGGAAACAAATAAATAAAATAGATTCTTTGAGGTGATAAATGAATCTTCACAATTCCAAAGTCGCAATAAAACGGCATTACATTACCAGTTGAACAACACCAGTATCAGTGATGGCAGTCATGCCCCATAAAGAGATTGAACTTAAATTGGCTACACATCTTGCAGAAGCTATTTGGTAAAGACCGTTATCAGTTATATGACAACCCCATCTGCTTCGAGATCTGCAAAACATAAACTATATCAAGACACAGAGTTTTGTTGGTAGCTATGTAATGTATTGACTAAGTCAGTCCTCAAAACCCCAAAGGTAAAGTTGGAAACTTGACCAGAACATTCAGACAAATCTTCACCGACCCACCAAATCCGCCATTGAAGGTCAAATCAAGCTCAGAAATCACGATCATAAACAACAAGCAGAGAGAGAGAGATTACATGTCGAGTTCTTTGAGATTGTAAGCAAGATGTACGAGACGAGAAGTGGAATCATCGTCCATTTTCCAACCAGCAAAGCTAAGAGATTCTCTTCTTGCCATCGATTGGTTCACGGCTTTTCTCCATTTCTTACAAACCCCACTTGCCCTTTATAAAACCCCCCCACAAAGTTCATCAAATTTTGTTTGTAGAAATATAAATACAAATAAAGATGGAAACTTTGCAGCAATCATTGAACACTTACTGCGCCAACTCGGTGAAAGAGGTAACCAGCGAAAATATATAAGCAAGAAGGTCTAACGGTAAACGATCAATCGCTGCTTCTCCACGCATGATTTATTGAGTTTAAGGATTTCTTGAATGAATATTTTCCAGAAAGTTTTATATATTCACAAGTTAGTATTTATGCAAATCTCTTCAGTAATTCTTCATAATTGCAGAGGAGGAAGATGTTGTCATTGTCTTAACTACAGAAGATGTGGTCATCGTTCCGTCATAGTTCTGAATCGTTATAATTGTTTTGAAATGACTTTGCTATATGATTTAATTAATTAGTAATTTTTATTACAAGGTCCAATATTTTGCGTGGGAAAGTACTCTCTAGACTCGGTCTTTTTCCTTTATACGCCACGTGACACATGCCACACCCTACATATCCTAATAAAATATTTTTATTTTCACACACAAATACATTATTTTTGTGTTGCTTCTCAAATAAATGCTCACCCGAGAAAGAATAAACAGATACGATTGTTAAATTTGACGTGACGTTGTTATCTGTATTTTTTCTTTCTTTTCTTACATTTGTACGTTTCGTGAATCGTGTTAAATGGGGTTTTGCAGGAAATACACGGTTAGTCAATAGTTTATCTATATGTAAATTATTCATTAGTGTACATAAACAGAGAAGAAGAAAAAAAATTACCAAGATAAGTTTTAGCTCATTTTAACTTTCTTCAAAACTTTCAACATTTGTCCATTGGGCCCCCTTATAGCATGATTAGAAGGCCATAACATGACATGAGCATTTTCAATCCACATAAAGGAATGAATTGCGAGTTTTCCACCGACTCTATTTTATCGAGCCATAATCGGTTTTAGATTTAACAAGCTCGAATAATATACTTGAATCACCCAAGCAAACATATAAAAAGTTCATCCCTTTTTCCTTTATTGTAATGAAACAGTTACATATGATTTTCGATTATTTTGCTTACACAACAAATACATGCTCTAAAAACTCAGCATCAGCCGATAGTTTCTCCAAAACGTGGGACGTCAAACACGTTTGAATCTCAATGTTTCCTTCCTGAATCCCCGGATAAACAATGAGTTTACCATCGCTAGTATTACCCGGTCCAGCTCGAACGGCAATCGGTTTACCCCAACCGAAATCATTTCCATACACATTGAACCAAGGAGAGCTCGCAACAATTATAGAATTACTCACAGCGACATGGTTCGGTATTTTGGGCTTCTTCACCCAATTCTCAGCAAAAACTCTAAATTCCTCATTCGTCTGTGACCCAACAGTTTTGTTTATCTGCAAAGCAGCCCAGCCCAGCCCATTACTAAGCATATCTCCAGCAGTTGTCGTCGCAGTCACGAAACCGACGACGTTTCCAAAACACTCTTTATCAAGCGGAGGGTTTAGCCTGCGTCTCATATCCATGAGTAACTTGCAATGAATCACTTCCTCCGGATTGAGATCACTGTTCTTGATAATCGATCGCCACATATGCGCCGAAATCGCTTGAAGCGACGAGATTTTCCGATCATCGGAGGTAACCTCTGCGTTGGCTTTCGATTTAAGGTCAGAGATGTTTCTGCTCGTGAATCGAAAGACCTTCTCTCGTAACAGCGACGACGAAGAGACCACCGGCACCGGAGAAACCGTCTCTGAGATCGGAATTCGAATCGGATGATCAATCCCGTCGAGAAACCAGCCACGGAGAAGCAAAGGTGGGAAGTTTTTCCGGTCAAAGCCGGTTGAGCAAATCTGCGACCAAGTGTTGAAGAAACTCCAGAACGAAGATCCGTCTGCAACTATATGGTTATATCCAAATCCGATGAAAACTCCGTCTTTTAACTCCGTTACTTGGAACGCGATCAACGGTTCAGAGATCCCTTCGCAGCTCTTAACTCCGTTAGCCGGAAAGAAACGATTTAAAAAACCGGGGACGATACCATCAACCGGTTCTAGTATATCACTCAGCGAAACGGTTTTAGCTGAAGCGTGGACGAACTTGGCACCTGAACCATCGCAATCGATGATAAACGACGCCGTTTCGTCCTCTTCGTGCTCGGTTTTGACTAGACGACCCGCGAACGGGTGGAAAATCTTCAACGCAACGGAGAGAGAGGATTTCAGTTGAGAGATTATATCGGTTTCCGGGTCGGGTTTTGGAAAGACAAGACCTCTCTGTGGGTATTCGGATCTAAGGAAGAAGAGATCCCATGGAGTTAGATGGATTTTAACTCGACTCGTATCCGATCCGTCGTCGTTGCTTTCGGGTCGCACTATGCTCTTGGAGATCACAACAATATCTGCCATTTGTTGTTTGTCGTTTTCTTGTCTGGAGGAGATGATAATTTTGATCAACACCTACCTACCTAGTGTCGGACTGTGAGTGTGTGTATACTCTACACTATTATAGTATTAAATATGTGATCTAACGTGGGCCGGTTTAGTTGTTTATTGGGTCATAAATACCAAGGCCCATTATTAGTTTTGATCGTAACCACCTAAGTAACTGAAAATTGGACGAAGAAGCCCAAAATGCCGAACAATGTATTTGGTAGTACACATATGAAAACAGCTGTTTTAATTATTTTTCTTGTTAGGATAACCAATATAATTTATGTAAAATATATTAAAATTATATAAAGTAAAAAGAGTAAATTTCTAGAAAAATAACAACATAAAAAAATGAAATAAAATCATCAAACTAAACTAAAAAGCCTATTATTAATAATATGGATTTTAGTCAACTAAAACAAGTGAAAATTCATTAAATACGAAAAAAAAATGATGAATGGGGTCAATGAGAAGATTTGGACACGAAAGTATGAAAACACTTACCACTTTAACAATCAAATCATGTAACAAAAACTTAGTGATTGATCATAAATATATTAATATACGAATTGATTTGTTGATAGTATAGACAAAATGGTACGTTGTATTCGAATGGATTTGTTGATAAAGTACATATGGCAGGTGCTAAGTAGTATTTGAATAAATTAATTTGTTCGCTGATAAGTCTCTATAGTGGGTATTAGGTACTAGATTTGTTGATGAATCTCTAGGATTTGGTATGTGTTGATTTCAAGAGAAAGATAAATACTTAGATATAAGTGAAAATTAATCTGACACACATTTAACAACATATTACTAGTCTATCACTGATTGAAACCCAACAAATAAAAAAAAAAGACGTAAGAAACTGTTAAACAAAGACACTAGTTAGTATTATTACCATTATATAATAATAACTAAAATATAAAATAACTGATTTCTAAAAATAGTTAATTCAACAAAGTAAATAAAAACAAATTCCGACATTAATCATAACTGCTGGCTCTGAATTATTCTTCTTTGTAATGTTTATGTCGATAGGAAAAAATAATAATTTCATATAATATGATTTTAGAAGTCTGTAGAAGTCTAGAACATGAAAAAGGGAAAAATAATAATTTCATAGAACATGATCGCGAGAGTTGATTTCGATTGTTTAATAAAAAAAGGGAAACGAACCACATTCGATTTGGATTAATTAACAACACACACATGCTGTAAAAACTCTTCATCAGCCAGTAATTTCTCCAAGACGTGAGTCCATAACGACGTATGGATCTCGATGTTTCCTTGTTCAGTTCCCGGGTAAACTAGGAACTTACCATGGCCGGCAATTCCCGGTCCAGCTCGAACTGCAATGGGTTTACCCCAACCGAAATCGTTTCCAAACACATCGAAGCGCGGAGAGCTAGCAACAACGAGCGTATTATCAACCACCAAACGGTTCGGTATTGTCGGTTTCTTCACCCAGTTCTCAGCAAACCGTCTGAACTCTTCACTCGTTCGTGATCCCACAGTCTTGTTTAGTAACAAAGCAGCCCAACCAAGCCCATTGTTAAGCATTTCTCCGGCGGTTGTCGTCGCCGTCGCCAACCCGACCACGTTACCAAAACAGTCTTTGTCGAGCGGAGGTTTTATCCTCTGTCTCATATCCATTGCCATCTTGCAGTGAATGAACTCTTCCGGGTTCAGATCACTGTTTCTGATGATTGATCGCCACGTATGCGCCAAAATGGCTTGAAACGACGAGATTATACGGTCATCGGAGTCAACCTCGCCATTGGCTTTCGCTTTGAGCTCAGAGATGTTTCTACTCGTGAACAGAAAAACCTTCTTTTGTAAGTCGGATAACGGTGAAGCAACAACCGGAACCGGTGAAACAGTCTCTGAGATGGGAAGTCGAATAGGGTAATCAACCCCGTCGAGAAACCAGCCACGGAGAAGCAAAGGTGGGGAGTTTTTCCGGTGGAGGCCGGTAGAGCAAATCTCCGTCCATGTTTTGAAGAAACTCCAGAACGAAGTTCCGTCTGCAACCAAATGGTTACAACCATATCCAATGAAAACTCCGTCTTTCAACTCCGTCACTTGGAACGCAAGCAACGACTCCGTGACCCCTTCCCAGCTTTCAACTCCGTTCGCCGGGAATAACGAACGCCAGAAACTAGGGACAGCACTATCGCTCTGTTCTAAAACGTCACTCACCGAGACAGTGGGAGCCGAAGCATGGACGAATTTGACACCGGCACCATTACAGTCTATGAAAAATGACGCCGTTTCGTCGTCTTGGTTGTTGATCTTGACTAGACGTCCCGCGAATGGGTAGAAAATGTTCAATGCAACGGACAGAGAGGACTTGAGTTGAGAGACTATATCGGTTTCCGGGTCGGGTTTTGGAAAGATAAGACATCTTTGTGCGTATTCGGTTCGAAGGAAGAAGAGATCCCATGGAGTGAGATGGATCTTAACCCGTTCTGAATCCGATCCCTCGTAGCTCTCGGGTCGAACAATGGTCTCAGAGATCACCACAACATCTGCCATGTGCTGTTAGTAGTTTTCGTTTTTCCCCTCGAGGAGATTATACTTTTTGATCAATACCAGTGTGTGGTAAATGAAAGACTGTGAACGTGTATATGTATACGAATATATCTCACCTAGTCACCTGGAACACATGCAAAACTATCACATTGTTTAATGATAAAAGGATGTGTGAGCGCGTACTTCCTACCCCGTGGTCACTGGTCTACTGATATGGGCCGGTTTGGTTATTCATTCAGTCATAAATAGTAGGGCCCCTTATCAACTTTCGTCCAAGTTTTTTTAAACAGAGCTCGGCCGGTTGCTACCCGTCGGCGAGTGAGGGTGGAGTCCACGAGGTGCTTGCTTGGGCTTTCTTTCTTTTTCCTGGTTTATGTTTCTGCATAACTACAAAGGCATTGGTATGAAGAGATGTGCGTCTTAGTTGGCTCTACTAACTCACTAAGTTCATGTCTTCTGCTTTACTCAGACAACAATTTATTCTTGACACAAGCCCTCTAGATCCGTTTTGATCTTATGAACCAGGTTAGTCTTCGGTTTCTTCCGTTAGTCAAGACAGTTTTCGGTTTCTCCTACTTTTTTTTGTTGGTTTCACCTACTTTTTTTGTTTATGCGATCATAACTCATGAACGTGATTGAAATCTGAAGTACGAAAATCTTACAAACAAACAAAAAAGAGAGAAGGAGAATCTTACAGACAAAGACAGTAAAAATCACAAAAAGAGAAATCTATGGTTTTGCCTAGAAAAGAGATTACATTTAGATTCGATTCGATTCGAATTGTTGAACCAAATTCATCATCATAGTACAATGCTCACATACTCTTTAAAACCGACATCCATTGATAGTTTTTCCATTACTTGAGGCTGTAAGCAGGCCTGAAAATCAAGACTTCCTTCTTCGACTCCTTGGTATACAACGAGTCTCCCGTTCACATATGGTGGTCCAGCCCTTGCAGCTATCGGTTGACCCCAACCGAAATCGTTACAGTACACATCGAACAAGTGAGAGTTTGTCACAACCAAGTCTCTGCTACCAACTGAAACCGGAATCTTTACATTTTTCACCCATTCCTCTGCAAACGCTTTTGCGTTTTCATCCGTTTGTGACCGCTCCATTTTGTTTATCTGCACGGCCGCCCAGCCTAGTCCGTGGTCCATGAGCTCACCAACCGTGACTGTGGCTATCCCGGTCTGGCTCACATTCCCAAAACACTCTTCTTCCAGCTGTGGATTCAGTCTTCGCCTCATGTTTATAGGTAACCTACAATGGGTCTCTTCTTCTCGGCTCATCCCACTGTGCTTAGTCATAGAACACCATATATGTCCTAACACCGCTTGAAAAGACGAGACTTTCTCATCAGCCTCCTCGTTAGCTTTAGCTTCCAGTTTCAAAACATTCTCCTTTGTGACATGAAACATCTTCTCTTGTAAACTGGTTGATGCTGCCTGAGTAGATGCTTTTGTTTCAGGGTCTGGAATATGGATTGGGTGATCAATCCCATCAAAGAACCAACCTTTGAGGTGAAGACGACGCAGGGAAGTCTCGGGTCCTAAGTCCTTGGAGCAGAACGTTGACCACGCGTTGAAGAAATGCCAGATCGAATTTCCATCAGCCACAGTAGAGTTATAACCGAAACCGACAAAAATCCCATCTTTCATCTCAGTCACTTGAACCATAAGCAAAGACCTTGAGACACCGTTATAGTTCTTGATTCCAGTAGCAGGGAAGAAAGAAGTGAAAAACCCTGAGACAGAACCGGACAAGCGAAGGACATCACTGACCTCGATGTCTCTAGCCGAGGCGTGAACAAACTCCACACCTGAACCATCACAGGTGATGAAAAAAGAGACTGTGTCGTCGTCGTTCTTTACCTTGACAAGACGACCAGCTAAAGGATAGAAACTATCGAGTGAAACAGAGAGTGAAGTTTGTAATCGTGAGATTATTATGTCAGTTTTGGTATCAGGTTTGGGATAAATAAGACCTCTTTGAAGATAGCCAAAGCGAAGACGAGAGAGATCCCATGGGCTCAGGTGAATCTTCCTCAGGGAACTCGATTTCTTGGCATTTCTGGGGCTGACGATGCTCCTTGAGATTACCACCAAATCTTCTCCCATCGCTTTAAGTTATAATTAATGGAGGTCTTTTGGTTACATGAGGCTCAGGTTTCTTTCCTAGCTTTATGGTCATCAAATTAATTCTCTATAGAATATGTTCATATATCAAGTAGTAGTAAATAAAAAAGACCAAGCCATATTATTATTATGGTCTTAATTTGTCGATTATGGTTGACAAAAAGAAAATGAAAGGTCTTACTTTACGGTATTTATGACGTTGGGTGGCTGACGCACAGTTAGTTGTTTTCATTTATTTTATTTTGGCGTTTTGTAAAGTGTTTTCCACGTCTATAACAATAATTTTAAAACAACGGTAGCGGTAGGCAGGTAGGTAATGGAATCTATATGATTGGTTCGTATTTCGCATCAACTTTATCTTTAGTTTATCAACTTTATAGTGACACTACTTACTAGTATAAAGAATTCTATAGTGCAATACACATGTATGTCAACTCTTTCACGATTATAGAACATATTCTTTATTAACTTATACTGTACATTTTATTCTAATATATTTATTATTTTGTGTAATAAGCATACTTAACGTTTTAGTTAAGTAAAGGGTTTGACGTACATACCTTGATAGTTCGTGATGCCCAGTCGCAGGGAAGAAGAAGGAACCGAACAATCCATCGACGACTAAACTTATTGACTTAACCAAATCCCCGATGGCGAGTCGTGAACGAGTTTCACACCACCGGAACAATCATCGCAGCAGCTGATGAACAACGAGACAGTGTCATCGTCTTCGTTAACCTCTTTGTCTTTGACAAGACGACCAGCTAAAGGGTAAAAATAACTTTGGGATGATTCATGATTGCGTCAATATTTGAACAAGGTTTTACAAACAAGTTGCGTGTACTTGCCCTTTTTCTTTTTTTTGTCATATTAACTAATAATACACGCAAAGGGCTCTACATGCATAATTGCACAAGACTTGAAATATTCAACCTATATCATATGCAAATTGCAATAAATCGTATTCTCTGGACTCGAAACATAATATTTCCAGAAGGGCCGAGTTGGGCTATCGTAGCTTATTGGGCCTTTGGATAATACAGCTCATTTGGCCCAAAGAATGGTTTGTTACTTTGTTCGACGGCAATGATGCTTCTCATTGGCACCGCCGGCAACTATCCCGACTGCAAAGCTTCTCTATTCCCTAATGTCGGTCTGAGGAAGTGGAGAAGACGACGTGTAAAAGAATGGCAAAAGCTAAGCAACAGAAATCTAAACCTAAGAAACAACCGAATCAGGTGCGTATCTATCATGTGGTTTTCGATCCAGAGGCGTATTTTTGTCTGTAACATGTGTCTTTGGTTGAATCATAGACGAAGAAGAAGCAAGGGAAAGATTGTGATATCTCTCAGTTTCGTGGTCAGCTCGACGCCTTAGGGCTTAAGATCATCCAAGTGACTGCAGACGGTAATTGTTTCTTCAGGTCTGTTACTTGATCGAATTCGATTGTGTTTGAAGATGAAGCAAACTGTTGTGTGTTGGATTTGACTTTGTGATTTGTATTTTGACAGGTCAGTTGCTGATCAATTGGATGGGAATGAGGATGACCACAGCAAATACCGTAGCATGGTTGTACAGTACATAGTGGTTAGTGTTATAGTTCTTACAAAACTAGATTGTTTTGAGCAATGTTATGGACATGGCTATTGCTTTTGTACAGAAGAATCGTGACATGTTCGAGCCTTTTATCGAAGATGATGTTCCATTTGAGGACTATTGTAAAAACATGGATAAGGATGGAACTTGGGCTGGAAATATGGAGTTACAAGCCGCTTCTCTTGTCACACGCAGTAATATATGTATTCACAGGGTAAATTGCGTATCTGAATCATCATCTTCTTCTTCCGTTGTTTGTGAATTGTTCTAATTGGTTGGAGTAACATTCTTCTGTTTGTTGCAGAGCATGTCACCGCGTTGGTATATACGTAACTTTGAAGATGCAAGAACCCGAATGATCCATCTGTAAGTATTTGATTTTCTTGATGCTCTCTCCCCAAGATGGAGATGGTAATGTTTACTTTTATAATGTATATCTTGTTTTAGGTCTTACCACGATGGGGAACACTACAACAGTGTGCGTTCCAAGGAAGATGCTTGTGGAGGACCAGCCAGGCCTGTTTTGATAGAGGTTTTACGTTGGACTTTATCTCGATGTGTTATGGTGTAATTTCTCTGATGCAGCTGTCCTAATAATTTCCAGTTTTTTGAAAGGCTGATGCTAAAGTATCAGCAGCATCGAATCAAGCGAAAGTTACAGAGAGCAAGTCCAAAAACAGAGGCGACAAGTGTAATGTGGATGCTGGGGCTATCAAAGCAGTCATGTCCGGTAGTTGTTGTGACAATGCTGAGAAAGCTGAGCAGGTGATATAAACTGATGCTTGGTTAATCTGTGAACAAAAAACAACATCATTAGTCCTCTCTTATCTGGAATTTTTACTTTTAGGTTCTAGTACAAGTACACGGTGATGTGGATGCTGCGATAGATTTCCTGATAGCAGAGCAAGGAATGGAGTCTCTTACTGAAAATGATTCAGAAACCGCAAACCCGAAAGAAGCTAGTGGCAGTACAATGGGAAGCACCGAGCAACCCAGAGAAGAAATTAATGACAAGACCAATGAGGTGGAATCAGCTAGCTGCAATAACATCGACACACTCCTTACCAAGTGCAGCTTACAGACCGATGAGAAGGTTTCATTTGCTCGCTTAAACCATGAAATTACCTTCTTTCCTTTAGATTGCGTAACGAGCAGCCTACAGACCAATGATGTGATTTGAATATTGATTGTAAGTAATTCTGCGTAAAACTGTAGAAGGTCCCGAGGAATAAATCATGTCCATGTGGCTCAAAGAAGAAATACAAGTCCTGCTGCGGAACAGCAACCGGGAGATCCTCTGTTAAAGTGTTAGTGTAAGTTTCTTGATTCAGTTCTACAAAACACTCAGCAAGACTTAACTTAAAGATCAGTATTTCTTAACTGAATCTGCAGTAGCCAAACAATGGAGTCGAAGAAGGGGAGAAAGAATTCGAGGAGAGGAACATCGAATGAAGTTGAAATTATAACACAAGATGTGGGTGCTCTTTGTATATAAAGAAGTCTCACAAACAATTACAGAACATACTAAAGGTGATTACGTTTCACTTAATTCCTTCACCAAACTCTTCTGTCTATTAAGAAAGAACAATAATAAGCTTTTCACGTAGTAATTCAGGTTTTGGTTTATCTCTTCTTCAGGGGGCAAAAATGATCTTTTAAGGAACCATTGGACCATTAGCAAATATCACATAACAACTTGCGCAGGTACCTGAGATTAGTTTTGAGTTTCGATTTAGGATGATCACTCGTGGGTTGAGCTTTGTTATAAGATGAAATTACACTCTTACATCGATTCAAGAACATATATGTAATACCTTACACACCATACAGAGCCCAAAATTAGCTCTTGAAATAATCCAATTTATCGAAACCGTATCTTTCTCGACTTGCAGTACCGAGATGATGATTGCTATGATAATTTAGGGACGAGAGAAGTGGTTCCATAGGAGAATGGTGAGGGGAGAATCCTGATGATGCTGCCATTCCCACTCGCTTTCCTCCACCGTCTGATTGCTTATTCGATCCGACAATCCCTAGCGAGAGATCACTCCCTAATAGTCTCTCCTCATCTCTAATCCTGTTTCTCATGCTCGCAATCTTTAAAATTATCAATTTAAAACAATTGTCACAATTTATCTATTTCCGACAAAACAAATATTATAAACACGAACATGAACAACTTACCTCGGGTTTGATTCCAAACTCTTCCGAGTTTGATTCTCCTAGACTTAGATCAAGGTTATGATCATTCCACTCCTTCTCTGGTGATTTTTATCATAAAATATTTATGATTGGAGGAATAAGTTTGTAAACTGTAGGTTTATATGTGGAATTCGTAAATTCAAATTACCTGGGCTAAGCTCTTCCTCATATACTTTAGGGTCAAAATTGGTGACTGCATCTTTTCCATTGCTTTTTATTGCCGCTTTATCGTATGCTCTATAACTCAAAGAGCACGAAGAAGAAATAAAATAAAATAAATACATGATGTTCATTTTGAAACGTGATGATGAAACGTTGGACAATAAAACAGTACCTTGCAGCGTCCATCTCGGTATCAAAGAGACCCAAATAAACGTACCTGAAATTGCAAAAAATAAGAAAAGCAAACAACAAGACTCATTTAAATATCCATAAGAAAATAACAAAAGTTCGAAACTAAATATTAAAAGTTTAACCCTATTTTTTGAGTAATTATACTTTTTGTTAAGAAATTGACCCAACCGAGCCTCCCATCTTCCACATTTATGCAAAGTGACTCCTCTATATTTAGAACTGCCTCTTGGAAACCCAGTGCTTTGCCTTCGAATGACATGCATGAACTCTTCTTTCGTCAGACTTCTCATCTGCAATCGATATTTGGTTTATATTCGAGTAATAATTTAATTCAACTACTTGAACCTAGCTAGAATAAATATCTCCAAATAATTAATACTTTACCTGTTTCAAATCTTCCACGTAGTCTTCAATGGCGAAGTTGATATCTGCATCTACACCTCTAAACTTAACTGCCGCTCGATCATAGGCACTGTCCCGAATAGTATATTCACCCATATCAATAATTGTATAACAACAAACATATTAATGGATATTATTAGGTTCCTTCTAATTGATATTTTGGATGATGAAAATATACCGAGCAGCGGCATGTGCTGTGTCGAATCCACCTGAATGTGTAACAAAAAGTAATAATAATTAGATATAAAAAAAGCCTTTAACTGTCGAAGAAATCGAATGAAAATGGACAGACACAACACAACACGACTTAGGTTCAATAGGACATTGATTTGTGTTTGAACAACAATACATGAACCATACCTAAGTACACTTGCTTCCCACAGTCCCTGCATAATATCCAAAAACATGTTCCAAAAATAAATTAGATCAAGGTATTGACTCTCGAATGAAATGAAAGATATATATATATATATATATATGATGGATTCAGCACATATAATATATTCTAAGTATATCGTAGGGTTCAGAGAAACTAAGTTACCAAATATGTGACTCCCATCTTCCGGTTCGTCGGTAAAAAGTAACTCCTCTATACTGGGAGCTCCGTGAGCGAGGACCACGTCGACTCTTTTTAACAGGCGGTGATATCTCCGGCTCTTGATTTTCCGGACGACCAGACCCACCACTAGGATTCCACCGAACGACACGCTGGCTACTGAAACCGGGACCAGATATTCCTCGAACTTCTTGTTCCGTGTTTTGACCCGGAAAAAAATTCCGAGTCACCGGAGACACAGACAACAGCCACGTGGCCGATGAGCTCATCGAGATTGACACGTCTCCAACGGATTCTTCGTGATGGTCAGGTGAGTCGTTAAGGTTCCACATTTATCTTTTAATAAAGAGTACACAAAAATAAAGAAATATGGGAGGAATAAGAGAGAAGACTCAAATGAGAAGAGAAGAGAACCATCAAACGCAATAAGATGGGATCGAATTAAATAAGTAAACTATAAGGATCCTTATAAATTAAAATCACATTATTCTCTAATAGGAATATAGATCTGCTAGACTCCATTCATTATTTGGAGAGGTGCAGAAATTTTATCAACGAAAGGAGTATAGGAAAAAAATTATATATTAAAACAAGAAAAGGTTTATGAATGAATCATTTTTTGAAATTTGACTCTTTCCCAATACTAATGCAGTAGACTGTTTCCTAGTTTCTGGTCTCCTGAGTATTGACACCACAAGTATCTTTATATATAAAGGGAAATTAAATTCAGAAGTTCGAAATTTTGCTGAAAACTATTATGCATGAAATAAGTAGGATGATGTAGATGGGAGTATCTTATTTAATTTGTTGTACTATTTAGTTTCTCCTACTCCAACTACTCAAAATTTATCATGTTCCCTCTTTTTGTATAGGACTATGGTTTTTCTTTCTTTCCTTATTCCCCAATCAATATTGGCACACCAATTCAAGTTACAAAAAAAAATTATAATCACTGCTTTTATCTACAAATGAGAAAAGTTAAATTATTTCGTGACAAAAAGATATTGCACATGTGATTTCCTATCAAATTTTGACATATCTTTACAAAATGCTACCGTGTTTGTGAGAAAATATATTGTCGATATATAAAAAGAGAAAAAAAAAATACAGAAAGAAAAAAAAAGGATGAACAAATCCGTGAAAGAGGTTGGTACGAGAAAAAAAAAGGAAACGGAAATAATATGAGTGGGAAATAATATAAAAAGAAACGTATTACCGAAAATACCCCCATCCAAGAGTACGGGGAACAGCAAATCAAGCTTCTATTCATTGCCTTGATCATTACACCTTCACTCTCCTGCTTTCTGCGCGTGCATTCACGCTCCTTTTCACATTTAGATTCTTCATATTCTCATTTTTATCTTTCTTATCTTGCAGTTTAGGACGGGTTCAAGATCATGATGGATGTAGTCGCTTCAGTTTTTAACTTTTATTCCGTGGAGAGGTGGCTAATCTTTTGTTCGCCAATGGCTGCAGTTGATTTACGAATATCCCCGTATAAGAATTTCTGGTCGTCTAAAAGACTAAAACTCATCCCTAATCAGGAATTTAGCATTAGTTTTTCCTCAACCATGTTTTTTTGCATCATTTTCTGAGAGTGGTTGTCACAGTGTAGCTTTTGTGCTTTGTTCTCTCTTTAATGACAATCTTTCTTTTTATGTAATTTGTTTCCGTGTGATAAGATTTGTATACTAGAAAATGTTTCTGTATTTATCAGCTTCGAAATTGTTATTTTAAAAGTAATTAGCACACCACAAATAAGGTCTGTGGCTTACAAAGATTATTTTCAAAAAACCCATCCTATTCCTGACCCACTCGCTCAGCTAAAACAGTAGTGTAAATTGGATTAAATAATATTTTAATTGGTAAATAGTATTTTAATTATCATGTAATATATGCACGGACAAAAGAAACTGTTGCTACTGTTTTTGAAAACACGCGTCAAATGTTTCTACTGTTCTTTTAACGTTCCTAATGATTTTATTTTTCTTTTATTGTTGAGTGTCTGTGTTTTACTCCTTTGTTTCAAATACAGTTTGTTGCAAGTTTAACTATTCGGTCATCCATCCACTATTTACACTTTTTAAAACAATTGACAGGAGATAATATACATATATATATATATAATATACGTGTGTGTGTATCAATGAAATAAATAGCATTATCATATAAAAACAATATTTAGGCATATAGTGCATATCATAATGCTATTTATTTATATTGCTTTCACTTCATAATAAATTGACAGGCATCGTACTTGCTCTCGATATTATTTATATGTTTCCTTTGATGACAAGTCCAAGTTAAAAACAGAAGAAGAGAAGTGTCTGCCGCCCAAAAAAAAAAGAAGAAAAATTGTCTACATTGACACAGATTTTCAGAAAATACTTGAAGGGTTAAATTGAAAGAAAAGCGCATATTTCTAAATACGTGTTTAGTAAGGTAGTAAAGCAAAACAATAGGTGTGGGTAAAAGGAGAGCCAGAGCGTGAAAGAAGAATATTACAAGTGGGAAGAAAAAGCCAAACCTTCCCCTAATGGAACTATGACGATGCTTTGATGCTCTCTGTTTCTTTCCCTAAGTAGTAATTAGATAACTCTTTCTCTCTCTCTCCCTCTCTGTATATATTTTATCAATATCTGTCTGTTAAATTCAATAATGTAAATTTTAGCCCCACCGTTGTCTCGGTAACACATCATCATATCGCATATAGCTTTCTTTCTTTTTGATCGTGGATAGCTTTATCAAGGATTCCAACCAATTTGAAGACGAAACAAGTAGATTTATCTTACCAAAGATGATTCGATTAGCTATATATCGAATACTAAATATCATGGAAATCAATCTAGATTACATGTATGTTCAATAGTATGTTTTCTCTAAAACTAAAATATGAATCTCAGCATATAATGGGAAGCTGTGTGGTTCGAGATTGGTTACGCTCAAGATTTTAATACCCGAGTTGTAGTAAAAAAAAATATATATATAATATATACTTTATTCGAGGATGTCGAGTTTTTATGAATTAATTTGAGTTTTGCTTCTTCGCCTATAATCAAAATCTGACCTAGTATTATTATAAGAAAGACTATGTGGCGTAGCAAAAAAGTCAAAGCATGGTGTAAATCTATGAATAAATGATGTGCTAATTAAGCTTTCAGTGGATGACTCACTTCAATATTAGGTAAATGGCTTAGTTCGCGGGTAAATGGTTGGACCATCTACTGGTTGTATCTGATCTAATACTACTGATCTGGATCACTCAAATTATTTTAGAAAAATAAGAAGAAAAAACACTTGACACAATTTAACACATGTAAGTAATATTAATAACGACGTTTTAGTTAGGTAAGTGCTTGTCCATATCTTGTTCAATCCTATCATCCATTAGCCAGTTTTTGACTAGACAACGATAATTGAATGTCTTTAGAAAAAACCAATACTTAAATGCTTTATTTAATTAAATTTACATTGGTTTAAAGATTTTTTATAAAGAGTCTACATGAAAAACGTGGCTTGAAACGAAACCTTTCACTAAATAGCTATAACTAGTACAAATCTTAAAGTATTTAGAGACAGATAACACCAAAAGTGTGTCGGCACAATCATCTCAAATTAGAAATCTATTGTTTAATATAGATGATTTTTTTTCATTTTTCAAATACGATGACAGCTTGGAAACATCGGACGGTGTCGATAAAATCATCCTCGTACCGTCGGTGAATCTAGACAGTTGAAAATCGTGGGCTCCATTTTTTCATCAAGATCACGGAAAGCTGATATCTCTCGGCAACGTGACTCACGTGAATAATCTTTTTCTCTGTTTATGATTTTAAAGTACTAACTGTTTGAACAATCATCATAGTTTATTTTATTTTTCTAACAAAAAATCACCATCATTCATACGCTGATATATCAGTGTAGTTGATTGGCGTGTTATGTGTATAAATTCTATAAAATTTTCGGACCTATTTTAAAAATAATTTTAAACTCATTATATAAGTATCTGCAATCGATTCTGATAATCTCCGTGATCGCTTCAACTAGTAAAACACGACTTTGGGTAACTATGATACATATATAGTACTACTAGATAAATAGGAAGCTAGGATGTAGGAGCCAGTGGTGGTGAAAATTTTGCCTCGAAATGGAATTCAATAAATTGATGGGTGCGTTAAAGCCAAGGTCTTTTATACTTTTATATCGAGAGGCTTTCTATAAATAAATTATTTTCTTTTGTTTATTCGACCAATGCACCCAAACCAATTTCCCAATAGTACATACCAAAATGGTATAAAGGCATCGCGCGAGAAATCGACAAATTAAAAAGAAAAAAGGAAAAAGCAAACTTGTACAATATCATTATCAATAGAGCATATCAAATATGTGTATATCTTGATATATATATGTCCGAACAGTTACAAAGTCATCTTTCTTTTCAGTTCTTGTGCAAATGGCAGCACGTCAGCAACGCATGTCCGAACAATATAACTTATAGCTCAAGTTATCATGGGCCGGATTGGGCTCCCTAGATAAGCTGAGACTATATTATTAGACCCAATGTCAAGCTTACTAAACTTACCTTAAATATAACGCGCGTTGGAATTGATTGCTAAAGCCTAAAGGTGATATCTCCGAACAGTATTTTTCTAAGCCTTATAAGAGCCCAATAATTGAGATAGGATAGACTTTATGGGCTTACTGTTCATCATTTATCAACGCAAGGTATATCCTTTGGTTTAGAAGAATGAAGTACGTATCGTAGAAGAAAGTAATTAAGGGTCAAATGGGCGTGTACAGCGAAACCGTAAGTCGATGGGTAAAAACGAATTTAGTCTTTACCCTCTGTCGTACGTAGTTTGTGATTTCTATGATATTTGCGACCTCACACGATGGTTTTTGTACGGTAAGAAAGATATATTTCTATGATACCAATGTGAGATTCTGTCTATTATCTCATCTCATATACAGTTTCTTGATCGTGTATGATAATATGAACTTGGATACGGTTCTATGAATCAGCGTATCGCAAACCTCCGTATCCATGCAACTTTTGAATCCTTTTACTTTGATGGTGGCTTCAAATTGCTAACAATACTCCATCGAGATAATGCCAACGAGAAACAATGATCAGACAAGGAGTTTGTGGAAGATGGGGACTTGGGTCAGTGAGTTTTTTAATTGCTTAAACGAACCGTATACTGAATTGATCTGATAAAAAAACGAAAAAAACTATAGTACTATCATGGTCGATTGGATATCAATACTAGTAGCATAAAAATTAAAATTAAAAGGACTAAGATCATATCACTTTATTAAGAGACCCATAAGAAAATTGATCTGAACATGAAATCGATCTGGTCCGGTTCATGGATCATTTTGTGATACAAAAAACAGTCTACGAACAGAAAAAAGGGATCCCCATCAAATATCAAATCAAAACTCCACTTTTGCTATTATAGTCTTGGACTCACCCACCTGTACTCTTTCTTATTTTGGTATCTTCGCATTTCCTTCCTGTTCTCGTAATAATAACAACAAATAAAAAAACATAAACAATGGAAGTACTAATATAATCTATGCGAGAGTATTTTATTATTTTAATTTTCCACAAGAAAAAGCATTGGCATAGCTTAAAAAATCCCAACACAGTCTCGATAGGAATTATGAAAAATGCAATATATAATGTCGATAATACGTATTGATACAGCATGTTTTTCCTTGGTCCTGCCACATTAATATATATTAAAATATTACTAAAACGTATGGTGAAGGAAAATTTTAAGTTCCAGTATAAGCAAGATAACGTAGATTTATTGAAAACGGATCTTAAAAATAAAATCAGCAATATAATTTGTTGTAATAATAATAGAAGAGCTTGAAAAAGATAGAAAGAGCATATAAAATCTAAATGGTACCCACACAACAAATGGAAATGGAGCAGAAGACAAAAACAAAACACCCCCAAGTCCCCGACGACCCAAAATCTTATCCATATATGCATTCCATACGTATATAATAACTTTATGAAATTAACAGAAAACAAAATGTTGACGTAATTAATAGAGATAGAGTATGTCAAGTTGCTTTTATATGATATGCATGTAGGTCATACTTTGTCCCGTTATTATTATTCAACTTGATCTATCCCATCCCTAAACTTCAAATTAAGAAGAGAGTTAGTGCACCTTTGAAGCATCACAAAAATATAAAAAATGTATAGAAAACCCTTCCCAATATTTTTTGTTATCCGAATCGTATCTAAATGACGAACGACATGTACGAAACTCATAGTACAAAGCCAAAGTAACCAAAAACATAATCAAATTTTATACGGAGGTAAAGCCAGCATGATCTAATGTTCCGAAGGCAAAAGCTCAAATAAGGAATTAAACACTTATCAATCACTTAATAAATCTTTAGAATTCAGTTGCAAAATAAATTGTGTTATTTTTTAAAAAGGGTATTTTGGGTAATCACCCTCTCTAAACACCGATGACTAAAAGTAAAGTAACAAATGAATGATAGGATATAGGGCGAATTCCATTAATGAGTATTAATGAGTAGTAATATACA
>KE154866.1:732670-760381 GCA_000411075.1 Sisymbrium irio | reverse complement strand
GCGGTTGTTAAGCACGGCCGTGCCTAACGCGTCAACCTGAGCACCGACCTCAGTGGCTTTCTTGCGAATGGTGGCAGCAGACATGTCCTCTTCGGAGAATTTCTCACCGGTAAGAAGGTCAGGGAAGTTAAGCCTAGCGGTTGGTCCTCTGAGGTAGAAAACAGCAGTGTCGTAGGCTCGTGCAGCAGCTTCAGGTGTAGAGTAAGAGCCAAGCCATAACCTAGAGCGTTTGTTAGGCTCACGAATCTCCGCAACCCATTTGCCCCACTTCCTCATCCTTATACCCTTGTATGGTCTCTCTCTTTTCCTCGTCGTCCCGCTCACTGCCACGTTAGCTACTCCACCGCTCTCCATGGGAGGATCTTTAAACCCTCCAAAGTAAAAGACTTTTGACCGTACTTTTCGATCTGTGTTTCGCCCTAAAGAGAGAGAGAGAGAGAGAGAGACGATGACAGAGAATAAATATGTCGGAGAGAGGAGGGAGGTTTGCAGGTGGTATTATGATGATGGGAGGGAGTAGAAAAAATCCAAATTCACCGACAAAAATAAAAGAAGAAAAAAAAAGCAGAGAGAAAAAGAGAATTTTGGTTTGTTGGATTTACAAGATAAACTTGTTGTCATGGTGGTGCTGGTTTCGTTTTCTAGTTATAACAAGCTTTTTTTTTTTCCCCTATCAAGTAAGTAGTATTATTATATATAAATTAATTAAATAATGAAATATTGGGCCGATGATGAAAGCTGTATCTTCTGTGTCGATTGTATTTTTCTTTATTAATGGAACAGAAACCTTTTAAGAGGATAGGCGGAAGAAGAGGTGGTGGAGATGACATGCGCATATTAATACTATAATTGTTTTTTTATTTCTCCTCTCTTAAAAAAATGCATTCTACTATCCATATGTATTATAGTACGCAAAACCTCCTCTGTGTATTTGTGTTTTTTAAAAGAGACTATTTATATAATCTGTCCACGAATATACTGGTACTTATAACTTACATATATATATAAATAGTGTTTCTGTGCATATTAAAATATTTAGCCAGATTCTAATAAATTTATAGGAAGTAGCAGATACCTGGACTCCAGGTAGACAACATAAGCTATATTAGAGATAAGTTATACTCATCACCAAATCCGTTTTCGATTTACAACTAAAATCTTTCACAATGCTGTAAATTAAAATGATGAGAATAATAATTGTTTCATAAGAAAATACGATGCTAGAAGCATTGTGGAAAAAAGAATTTCAAATCGGTGAATCATATGATGACCATTTTTTTTTGTATCCATGACTCTTTTAAAAAATAAAATACGCTTTTTCTCAATGGTATTTTGAAAAGAGCCTTTAGATGAGGATACGCACTTTCCATCACTATATATAGGAGAACTAAAACCCTAAATTCAGTGTCAGTGAATTTTTGTTATTGTTTTTTTGGAGAATATGTAATTTTAAAAATTCAGATTTTTTTTTTGATGCTTAAATAAAAATTAAGATTTCACAAAACCTTTTCTAAAAAAGTGGTTTCTCCTATCAACTGTTTTGCTACTCTGTAGATGATTTCAAAATGATGAGCTGCTTAAACTCTCCTAATTTTTTTTTAATCAAAATTTATAGAAATACACTATTTTGGAACATTTTTGTTACGGTACGTAGACTATATAGTATACAGTGTATAATACCTACGAGATACGGTATGAGATAGTGGAGGGCGAAAGGTAGAGGTCGGTGGTCGGTGACTGGATACCGTTAGGAATTGACTTTACGTGTACTCAAATTACGACACGTATTGTGTATTGTCCTTTTTGTCCTTTTCATTCCCCCGTTATTCTCAAATTTGTCCTGTTTCCAGTTTTCTCTTGTTCCTTTGATATTCCCAGGGATATTTTCGGTTATATTTGAGAATGTTGGTGTATTTGAGCCCACTTAAAACTAATGATATTTATTGAGAATGTTATTATACAAACGTAACAGACCAATCAAATTGTTTGGGCTTACAAGAATTAGCAATACGAATTAATAAATTTGTTTCCAAACAATAAAGTAATAATTACAACAACAAACCAATAATATGGTCAATTAAATAATAATATAACAACATAATAGCAATAACCATGGTAAGCATAATAGTGACAGATTATGCTCTCCAATATCTCTTTCTACCGACTTCATGAAGTTTTTTTCTTTCTTGTAGCTAAACATATAACAGGTTTTGTTTTCTAAAATATTAGAAGGAGATTCTGTAAGATAATCATACAAGGCGTTTGTTATAATTTGTCAAAAATTAAGTGCAAGGTAGTTCAAGAGAAGCGAGGCCAAACAATAGGTGTGTAAGTCTAATAAACATTATATCATTGTTGTAACTTGTAAGTCCAGAACTTTTATTCATCCGGCTACCTGTCAGAGTTAATTAAAATAAATATGAAATAACTCAACGATATAATTGCTTGTTTGTCGTTGTTGAAAAGTTGTGATATTTTTTGAATCCAAATTTTGAAAGAAGACTAAGTAAGTTCGGTTAGTCGAATCGTTTTATATATTTTCACTAAAACAACGACAACGCTCTCCGACAAACTCCCACAAAAATGAAAGCATTGCTAATGTGTAATAGGTCATGGAAATCAATTCAGAACGGAGATGTTAATTTCGTTTAGTAAACCGGAGATAACAAAAAATCTAATGAATTTTATAATTGGCTTTTGGTCCTGTCGTTATCTATCGTAAATAATTTACATAAATTAATTACGAATTAATATTACAGCAGGTGGGAGATTGATTATGATTAGCAATATGTCAATCCCCGAAAGAACCGATCTTCCAATAATTGTTTTATGTTATTTTCAGGAGTGCCAAGTTGTATTTTCTTCATTCAAAATTTAATTGGATAATGATCTTTATTCTTATGGATTATTGACACCGTATATATGATTTAACTATAATCTTTAATATTAATAAGTTGAACCATATTATATGATGTTGCTGCTCTCTTGACTTGTTTTCTTCACGATTTCAATAATATTCCTGTGATGTGAACCCATCTACTACTATATACCCCCTTAAGTCACAATTTTCCAAATGGGCATTTTTTCAAAGGGAGTTTTTCTCTTTTCTTTTTCCAAACTTTGTTCGGTGGTCCTTAATATATAAACGTCAGTGTATATATAATATAATTATTACGATATAAAAAACCATTATTTTTATATTGCAGCCGACAAGAAACAATTGCAATGTACACGATTTTAAGTAACAATTTATGTTCCTTTCATAATAATTCGACGCTCATCTGGGAATCGTTACACGCAAAAGATATATGTAAATAGGCAAATAATATTGAAGTTATTGTTATAGAAAAATCTGTAGGGTAGGAGTTGAGTGATATTTGGATTGTTCCCACGACTTTGGTTTAAATTTAAAATATGAAGATCTACAAAACGAATTATTTCAATAGGGAAGTAGCATTCGAAGGAAAACTACGATTTAATAATGAAACTTTTTTAGCTGTGACCCAGTTGGCACGTGAACATGGCGCCAATTACCACGGAAAAGCAAAAAAAATCAATTCATTTTATAGAAAATGGACCACTTTGTTACATATTTCTTTTCAAAAATATGGGGTTGCCATTTATTTAAATATCATGTTGTTTTATATCTTTGTTGATATATACCCCTTCAAATGATCATACATCATCGTCTACCTAAATAAATAACACCGGACAGTAATAGTATTAAATTTCGAACCGATTCAGTACGTATAATGTCTTAGAACCTGTTGCAGAGAAAAAGATTCCACTAAACACGAACATTGATGTTAAGAAAATGTAGTACTTACACTCTAGCATCTTAGGTAACGAACATGAAAATAATTTATTAATCTCCCTTAATCGGGGGAAAAGAAATCCCCCTAAATATTTTTGCGAATCAGATGTTCCACGAGGCGGCTGAATATCAGTAAGTCAACACAGTGTATTATACGAATCCACTAAAATGTAAACGATGATAAAACCAGACACTCGAATATAAAAATAACAGACAGATCTCTGTGTATCTAAATAAATATAGCTACATGCTTACAGCTACGAGAGTACACATATAAGCCGTAGTGGTTCATAGACTCTTTCTTATTTGGAAGCCCGTGGTTTGGAAGTATTAACGGGTCAGAATTATCAAGCTGGGCCTTGTAAGCTAGCTGTAACTTAGATATGGACTTTTATTTTTAAACTAATGGGCTCTATTGTATAGTTTTGTTGTATCCCATTGCCGTACTTGCATTGCATACTTTCGATTTTAGATTTTGCCAACGCATTGTTAAAAATTACGAGTCATATGTGCAATTTTTTTTGTTTTATTTCTTATAGAAATTGTCAATATTGCGAATTTGGGCCTTTCTCGTTTTGGAAATGGATCATAAATATACTGACAGAGGTGGGACCTTAACCCACGATTTATTTGGTAAAAAACAATTTCAACGGTTGATATCATCTACGGAAAAAGGAAAAAAGCATCTTTCTTTGACTTTTGTCCTCCAAAGTTAAACGTTGTTACAAATCCGACCCCACATCCTAAGAAAATTACATCTAAGCATCTATATTCTCCTTTGATTAAATTAACCCCCTCCCTTAGGAAAATTGGTCGGAGGAAACCCTACGAGTCTCAGTTTCACCGGAAGGGATCGTTCTCTTCGGCCATAACACTCTCCTTAATCTCCTGAATCATCTTGATCACTTGTCTCATCGTCGGCCTTTGCTCCGGCGATGTCACACGGCAAAGACAAGCTGTTTCAGTCATCATCCCAAGCCTATTATCCTCTGCTCCTTCCTCTTCTTCTCTCATTGCTCTAACCCAATCAAGCATATCATGAGGCGCCATAAAGGGATGTCTCGATGCGTTCTTACCAGTCAAAAGCTCAAAGATCAAGACACCAAACGAGTAGACATCGCATTTGGAAGTTGGTCTACGTGATGATTTTCTTATTTCAGGGGCTTTGTAAGAGGAAGAGTCGGGATCATCAGGTGAAACAGAAGATGAAGATGAAGAAGAGTCTGTTAATACGCTGAGGCAGTAATCTGTTAAACAAGCTTCGAAGTCTTGTCCGAGGAGGATGTTTGTTGATTTAAGGTTTCCATGTACTAATGCTGATGATGTTTGGTGAATGTAATATAAGCCTTGAGCTACATCTTCTGCTATTTTTAAACATGATGTCCAATGTAATGGCTTTGCCCTCGAGGATCTTGAACCTGAAATATTAAGATTAATTAGTCTCATTATATATATATAGATATAGATATATATGGGTCCAAATAGGGAGAGCTACAGTTTGGGACCAATAAGCAGATGAAGCACCAACAGAAACAACAAACATTCTTAATGTAATTCGTAAGCTTCTTCGACCCATTTTTGGAAAACATGTTTTATAGACAAGGGTAAGTTAAAAAATAAAATGTTTTTTTTCTTTTATTTCTCCGGCATTTAAGCACTAACGCAAGGTGTAGAGACAGAGTCATGGCAAAAGACGAGATTTCACGTGAAAAAACAGCACAGAGTTCCACCAGGTTTCTGTCTTGTTCCACTAGTGTAAGTAAATTCAACGGAAATTTCAGAAGAAAAAGAGCAAACGAACAAAAACTATAATCTTAAATATAATATTACTAAAATAAGACCCGCTATAGTCGCTGTGTGGTCAGCTTCAGTTCACCAACAAGTTCACTACACTAAGTGAGAAAAGCTGAGCACAAAACCCGCCACACTAAAAGACTCGTGCTCTCGTAATTCAGGGTTTAAGCTTAAAATAAAACATAGGAGTGGGTCATCAGGGGGTCACTCAATAGTCAATACTCAATAGTCTACTTCCTCAAAACAACTATTTGGTTTGTCACGTCATGATTAAGACCAACACAAATTAAAACCACAGTTTAACTAATTAACAAGTGATTAATAAAAGAAAAAGTCATCAACTCGGTGGTGACTCGCTGAGTTTAAACTAAAACCCTAAAAGCTCCAGTTTTGAGAAGAACATTACCGTGAATGAGATTGGATAGGCTACCATTGGGTTGGTAATCGAAGATGATGAGTCTCTCTCCATTTGACTGAAAGTAAGCTCTAATAGGAACGAGATTCTGGTGTCTAAGTCCACCAACAATCTCCATGTGATTCTCAAACGCCTCCTCGCTAGTCACCGCCGTTTTGGCCGCGTCAAGTCTCTTCACCGTGACGATGAGCTGATTATCAAGCACCGCCTTGTACGTAATACCAACAGATCCTCTTCCCAAAAGCTCAGCGGAAGCTCTCATTAACTGCTCTAGAGTGTACATTCCTCCACTCGACTCTGCTCCTCCTTCGCCGCAGAATATCAGATTCCCACTGTTTGGGATTCGGCTTTGTGGCTCCGTAGCTCGAAACTGAACCTTCTCTACTTTTTCACTTCTCAAAGATTCTGAATTTGAGTTGGAACCCGAGTTCAAAACCGGAACAGTTCTTGTCCTAAGAGCTTGAGTTTGGTACTGTTGTTGTTGTTGGTGCTGCGAGGAAGAAGAAGCTTCTCCCTTTTGACTCGGTTCGTAAATCCCATCATCGTTCCGTTTCTTCATCACAAGTGAGAACACGACGAGGCAAAGACCAAGAACGATAAGCGAAGCTAAACCGACGGTGAAACCAAGAACTAACCCATTCTCTTTACCTTTCTTCCTCGAAACCACCGGAGAGATAACCACCGCTCCACCGTTCTGCGCCTGAGCGCTTTGTCCCAACGGAGCTTGCGACGAAGAAGACGACGAGGACGACGTCTTGTTAGTCGGTCCGAAGAAGGGAGAGCGTGAAGCGCAAGCTCGGTTGATGATCTCTCCGCAGAGTCCAGGGTTAGACTTAAACGACGACGCATCGAACCGGGAAAGAGTAGGTGTAACCGGGATTACTCCGGTTAAGTTATTACCGGAAACGTTAAAAGACGTGAGAAACGACTGGTTAAGCGACGGGAGTGTACCGTTAAAACGGTTGAACTCGAGGGTTAAAGAAGTCAAACGGTCAAGAGCGTTGACGTCAGAAGGAATCTGACCGGTGAAGTTGTTATGAGAAAGAGAGAGAATCATTAACCGGTGAAGAGAGAGAATGGAAGGAGGGAAAGCTCCGTTGAACTCGTTTCGGCTAAGGAAAAGTGACTTGAGGTTTACGAGAGCTGAGAGATCAGGAACTGGTCCGAAGAGAGAGTTGTTCTCGAGACTAAGAACTCGGAGCTGGTCTAGACGGCTGAGAGTAGCCGAAGAGAAGTAGCCACGGAGACCGACGCTGGAGAGAACGAGTCGAACCACACGGCCCTGAGCGCATTTGACTCCACGCCATTGACAGTAGTCGTAACGCTCTGTGAGGGAGTATAGGAGCTTGTTGTCGAGATCGGCGGTGGATTTGAATGAGAGTAAAGCAACTGCATCGGAAGGAAGCAAAGAGTTGAAGTAGTTCGGCTCCGATGATGGGATTCCGGTGGAGACATGGAGGAGTGTAAGGAAGAAGAAGACGAGAAGAAAGTCTTTCTTCACTGACATTTTTTTTGTTTAGCAAAGAGACTAAAATTATTCAAATCAAAGATATTAATTTGCTTATGAAACCTTTCTTTTCAGTTATTATTACACACAAAAAATAAAGAGAATCTATTTCATCTCATGGAGAAAACGAAAATATAAAAATAAAAGAAAATAAAAAAATGGGAAGCAGCTGTATGTCCGCTTAGACTTGGAGCGATTTTGGGGCTGTGAAGTGGATCACGTGCTTGTGGTGAATTTTTTTTTTAGGGAGTGAATAAATTTATTTTGTATCAATAAGATTAATAAATTTAACATTTTTCGACGTAATATATAATAACGGTCTACAATATAACTTTTGGTGCAAACTATACCTAACGTTCCCATTGTATTGTGTAGGTAGGAGAAAATGACACGGTACGTGCAAATTGGCTGATATTATTTCGTACTATCTTGTAAACTGAACTCATAAACTTAATACAGGTCATTACGAATATTAAGTATGAAAATTTCTGGATTTATCAATAAAGTTACTGCGCTGTTAGATAACAGAATCATGTGTTTCTTCAAAAGAGTTTTCTTTTTACCCGAGGCGGTCAAAATGATGTTTTCCGAGAAGAATCGCATTGGGACTGAGGGTAACGCGCGGAGTAAAGCGCGTAAGAATCAGCGTCTTGAGCCGCTAGTGAGAGCCTGAGCGAGTCCGTGAGTGGGCTATAGCTATAGCCGTTGCTGATTGGTACGTAGCGAAACGACTAGACTTGTAGCAAAGCTGATGTGGGGTTTTTTATTTTTAATATATTTTGCTTACACAAGGAAAGAGAAATAGGAAAGGTTTAATTTCTAAAACGTAAAAACAATACAAAACTACATATGGAAATTTGGGGGAACAAGATAATACTATAGTGATAGTTATTGACAATTTGACATTGTGGCGAAGTATGGGAGAGTTCTACAGAGTTGTTCGACTTTGGCTCCAATCACAAAAATATCTTTGTTCCCACTCTTCTCTATTTAAAAAAAAAAAGAAAAGATAAATTGATTGTTTATTGGTAACTCCCTTTTTCTTGTTGCACTTTCTTTACAAAGATCATTAAAGATTAGCAGAGCGTGCTGCTTTTGTGACACAAAACAGCATCTCCACTCTCCATTTGCGTCATTTCCTTAAACATTGAGTTTAAACTTTAGTAAATTCTCATTTTTAATCTATTTTATTTTGGTCTAAAAGAAAGGTTAAAGTTGGGTCATGGGTGGCTATACGGAGAAAAACTAGCTAAAGCGATTTTGACTCCATCATTTGTTAATAAGATCTAGAAAGAAGCGCCCACCACTGTTACTTACTTACTCTAAAGACTTACGTACATATCAGTATCACTCAAAAAGGTGTTATACTTAAAATTAACCAGCTAATCCTCCGATATCAAAAGAAGTACTGTACATATGTTTAAAAGCATCAAATCCGGAATCTGCATGTCATGCAAAAGCCCAATATAGATAGATCTTGTTATATGGGCCAGTTTTATTAGTAGGCTTTCAGTAAAAGATCCCTTTGTGGCAAAGTCCAGCCTGAGATTGGGCTAAGCGAATATTGTTTTTCTTAAAGTTAGAGATAAGATTAATTTCCCGGATACAACTTTTTGGTAATGATCATCTATATAAATTAGTGAAAATTTACTTGTAGAGTTATATTACTCTTGTTTAATTTTCACACGTTTAGTGACCTATTTTTTTATTGAGCAAGGTCAATTTGCACATGAGTTTAATCAGATAGATGGAATTGATACTTTGATGAATAATTTTGTACACCGCATGATAAGTGCGTTAAAGGATATGATAAAGTTGGTTAGTCCTAGTCCCACCAATAACTAAAAATCGAAGAAGGTGTTTACTGAATTTTTTCAGATTGTTTTTGAAAAACCTGTTCTATAATAATAAGAATATTTAAATGCAATAGTTTTGAATATTTTTCCGTAATACAGAAAACAGAGAATAAGAAGGGACAAAGACTTGTGGTCTGTAATTAGTTATGGTGTCACTTTGCAGTAACCAAAACGCCGACACCTCTCTTCTCCCTTCTTCCTCTCACCAGCTCCATGCATGTACGGTACAACCACCTCCTAAACACACACACACACCCATTAATTATTTGTTTTTTCTTGTTATTCTATCAGAATAACCAAGCATTAACATTTGGTGTTTTGTTTTATTGTATCTTAGTTTCGCTAAATTTGTTTTCTTCCCAACAAACCACAAGTCGCATTATAGTTTAAGATTTGGTTGCTGATTAATATACGTCGTTTAATTATCTATCCTATTTTACATTCAGTTTAAATTGTCATTGTAAATTTATTCGTCTTACAACTAGACATAAAAATCACCTAGCGACGTTTTTAATTTCCAGTGTTCGTTTTTCGGAAATTCCAACAGCCTCATTGGCTCATTAAACGTCCGTTTGAACTAGTCGCACTTTCGATATTTATAATTTGGCACTAATTAGTTTATGTTTGTAGACAAAAAAAAATAGTTTACCGTGATTTGTGAATTAGGTAATCTCTGTTAGATAAATGTTAGTATTTTCTTAATGGTATTAGAGAAATGTCGCCTTCAGAAATATCCCAAAGGAAACAAATGTTTTAAGGAAAGGTTAAAAGAAATTAATAAGATTCCAGAGCGATCAATTAATCTTCTAGAATATAACTTAACTATACATTATAATATTTGACCAAAATGGGAGTGACATCGTCGTCAATCTCTGATAGGTTCTACTTCATATATTCGATTTTTAATACATCACAAAACCACTTTTAAAAACAGAGTCATTTCCTTCGTCTTCTTCCTCTGACTATAGAACTAAAAGAACCCCAAAAAGGAAGAAAAGAAAGAAAAAAATGAAAAGCGGAGGGAACACAAACACGAAGCTAATACTTGTTCATCCATACATTCAAAAGCAAACAAGCACAAACCGTCTATGGCTTCTCGCTTTTGTCTCTTTCTTCACAATCGCGTTTCTCCTCACTCTACTCTACACCACCGACTCCATCATCTCTTCCAAAAACAGCTCCGTCGTCTCCTCCGTCGTAAACTCCGCCGTCTCATCAGCTCCGATCTCTCAGTTGCCAACGAGCGCCATCAATGCTCTGCTTCACTACGCATCGAGATCTAACGACAGCTTCCACATGTCTTACGGAGAGATGAAATCCATTTCCGACGTACTCCGGCGCTGCGCTCCGCCGTGCAATCTCCTCGTCTTCGGCTTAACACACGAAACCCTTCTCTGGAAATCTCTCAACCACAACGGTCGTACCGTATACATCGAAGAGAACCGTTACTACGCGGCTTACTTCGAAGAAATCCATCCGGAGATCGAAGTCTTCGATGTTCAGTACACGACCAAAGCACGTGAGGCACGTGAGCTTGTGTCGGGGGTCAAAGAGGCCGCGAGGAACGAGTGTCGTCCCGTGCAGAATCTTCTCTTCTCTGACTGCAAGTTGGGTCTCAATGACTTGCCGAATCACGTCTACGATGTTGACTGGGATGTGATCTTGGTCGATGGTCCACGTGGCGACGGTGGAGATGTACCGGGAAGGATGTCCTCCATTTTCACCTCGGCGGTTCTTGCTCGGAGCAAAAAATCTGGCGGGAATCCCAAGACGCATGTGTTCGTTCACGATTATTACAGAGATGTTGAGAGACTTTGTGGCGATGAGTTCCTTTGTCGGGAGAATCTTGTGGAATCTAACGATATGCTTGCGCACTACGTGTTGGACAGGATGGATAAAAACAGCACGCAGTTTTGCCGTGACCGTAAGAAACGCTCTGCTTCTCCCTCGCCTTGAGTAAAATGTGCGCTAAATCTCGTGGAGAGAGAGATAATCGACAGACAAAGACAACGGTGGTGATTGACAACGTCAATCGCGGAGGAGTTTGTAAAATAAAAACCTTTTTCTTTCTACCTTTATATCTTTTTTTCCTACTGTAATATTCAAAATCTCTGAGCCATGTGAAAATTCAATCAATCAAAAATTCAAAACTTTTCCAAAAAAACTCATAATTCTTGTATTTAGCTCAAAAACATCTAAATCATTCTCTTTACGAATTAATAAACCGAGTTTGAAAGCAAATAACTATTTTATCTATTTTATCTGATATCAAACTGTTTTTTATTCGATGATACTTACTCTGTACGTGGGGGTTAGACATTTTATGATCAGTGTGCCAAAGTTTAATTTTACCTTGTTTACGATTGTCACCAAATATTTATCTCAATCATAACTAAAAAAACATAGGCCTAAATATAAATTAAATACCATTTAGAAAATATTAATAAAAAATGAAGTTTATAAGTGACAGTTTTACTTCAAAAAGCATTTAGATACTACTGATACAACATAAAAATCCCAATGAATCAAGAACGTATACATTCAACTCTCTAAACCCTTACTCTTGTAGAGTATCGATCTTCCTTTTCTTGTAGAGTGGAACTCGTCCTCCAAGCTCTTTTAGCTGATCCACAAGACCGTATAGAAACTCAAACGTCAAAATGTTCTGAGCATTGAGCTGCTCCCTAACCTGTGGATGCACCCTAAACCAATCTCCCAACATCTTATGCACGTGTGATCGAATCATCCTCCATGGGACCGGATGCTTCTCACATAACTTCAAATACTCAACAACTAAATCTCCCTGATCTAATCCTCCATCGACGTATCCCTCTTCTTCTTCACCATCTTTAGCCCATTCAGCAGTTCTAAACCCAGCAAAGACCGCCGGGTTTTCAAGGAGCGTCTCAGCGGAAAGAACGCCTTCCACACCCGTCTCTTTGATGCAGTCATCGACATCCTCAATGCACCTTACATTCCCATTGGCTAAAACAGGGATTCTCAGAGCGTTTTTCACCTCCTTAATGGCGCCCCAATCAGCTCTAAACTTTTTGCCGTCTTTCTCATCTCTCGTTCTGCCGTGAACCGCTAACAGCGAGCAACCAGCATCTTCTAGCATCTTGGCGTAATTGAGTGTATCTTGTAGGTTAGGGAAAATCCGGATTTTGCAGGAGACAGGAACAGTGAGGTTCTGAGCTAACTTTTCAACAAGTGATTTCACCAAAGGAAGATTATCCATCAAGAATGCACCATAGTTTCCTCGCCTCGCAATACGTTGAGGACACCTGAAACCAAAACAGCCAAAACAATCTTACCCAATAGCCCAAGGTTCAGACTACACTTAAGCTCACTGTCCTCTTTCTTCGCCCAATTCAATGAACTTTAAAACTACTAAACATTTATTGAATTATGCCTGAACTAACAAAACCTAAACAATGATGCACTAAAAATTCCATCTTTACTGAGGAATCGTAATGCCCAAGAAAGAGAAATGTTACTTACCCTAAATTGATATCAACATAATCGCAGTAAGGTTCGACTCTCTTGGCAGCTTCCAATAGCGTATCAGGATCATTAGCACAGAACTGCACAAACAACGGCCTGTCCTCCTACAAATTCCCATCCAAACAAACAAACCCTAAAACAACCTGACGAATCCCTCCAAACAAAATTGAATCTTTGCGTTCTATTACCTCACAAGTGGTGAACTCCTGGTTTCGATACTTCTCAGTCTCTGTGAAAATCCTTGAATGCAGCATCGGTGTGTAAGCCGCTTGAGCTCCGTACTTCTGGCAGAGCAATCGAAACGGCAGCTCCGAGTTATCCACCATTGGAGCAACTATATACTTGGGTCTACCAAGTTTTTTCCAGTGTGCCCAAGCTTGCTCCACCCTAGCATCGATGCTCAAAACCTTACATGGAGATCCCAAGCTCTCCGGCGCTGCCTCGACCGGCTTCTCAAGCTGCTGCTGCTCCGGGTTAGGGTTTAGATCCGGAGTTTGGGTCATTGTTCGGATTTGCAAGACGGGCGATTTTCGGGTCCGAAGGAATTTGAGAAGAGAAAGGTTTATTAGTTTCATCAACTGACGACGGGGGACGAAGACATCGCCGCCGCCATCAATTAGGGGTCGAACCCAATCGCTTTAAATCTTGTGGTTTTATTTGATTAAACAAAAGATTTTTCTTCTCGCACTATTGGGCCTTACTGGGCTTTATTGATTCAACTTAAGGTATGGGCTTTTATTGGCATTTGAATATGTAGCTTTTAATAAATGATGTGCTTTTTAATAAACAAGTAGCTTTTGCTTAGAAATAAAGCGAGAGACAGGGGTAACCTAAATCGTACGACTAATATTCTTCCGTTGACTGCTGACGTAATCGAGCACCAATCATTAACGTCACATCTCTCTAATTACACACGTGCTTTTCCCGCAAATTTCCTCCTTAATCATCACTCCACTGTATAATCACACGACATTAACGGTCGAACCTCCCACCAATTTCACGCCACGTGTAAAGCAGCCATCAGTTTATAAAAACCCAACGACGTTGCTTTTCCTTTTCGATTTCCTATTTTAAAATAATGTCCGTTGTACCAGCAGAAGGGCGAGCAACCATAATAATGGGAATCAATTAGGATTAAATTAAATCCAAAGTAATTAATTAAATTAAATCAATCTTAACAGACATTCTATTTTTCCCTCTTTAATGTTGGCTCTCCCTCGCTCTAACTGTTGAGAAGAGAAAACGAAGAAGATGAAGCTCCTCTCTGCGTTTCGATCGAGTCACTGGAGTCGTCGAGGAAGCAGCTTCAGATCATCTGCGTCGTTGGATCCATCATTCGAAGGAGGTTTCGCCGGCAAGTCATCATCATCTGCATCGTCTATCTTTTGGCTTATGATTCATGGTCTATGCTGCTTGATCAGCTTGATTCTAGGGTTCAGATTCAGCCATTTAGTCCTCTTCTTCCTCTTCTCAACTTCCGTCACCAATCTATACACCAACTCCGACGGAGTAAGCCAGTTTCTCCGGTTGAAACCACTGGAGAAAGCTAACATCACCAGCACGACGGTGGTGAAGAACTCTCGAGTGGTGGTAGGAAGACACGGGATCCGGATCCGGCCTTGGCCTCACCCGAACCCGATCGAGGTAATGAGAGCTCATCAGCTACTCGGGAGAGTACAGAAGGAGCAGAAGTCGATGTACGGCGTGAGGAGTCCCAAGACTTTGATCGCGGTGACGCCGACTTATGTTCGGACTTTCCAGGCGCTTCATCTCACCGGAGTTATGCACTCGCTCATGCTCCTCCCTTACGATTTGGTTTGGATCGTTGTGGAAGCTGGTGGGAAAACCAACGAGACGGCTTCCTTCATCGCGAAATCAGGACTGAAGACGATTCACTTAGGATATGATCAGAAGATGCCGAATACTTGGGAAGATCGTCGCAGATTAGAGACCAAAATGCGGATTCACGCCTTGAGGTAGGGAACTATCCTTTTGTTAATGATTGATTGATTGATTGATTGATTGATTCAAAGAGAAATCTAACTAACCAATGTTCTTGTGTGGAGAGCAGAGTGGTGAGAGACGAGAAGTTAGATGGGATAGTGATGTTTGCTGATGATAGCAACATGCATAGTATGGAGCTATTCGATGAGATTCAAACTGTGAAATGGTTTGGTGCACTATCTGTTGGGATACTTGCTCACTCTGGTAATGCGGATGAGTTGTCATCAGTCTTGATGATGGATCAACAAGGGAAGAAGCAGCAGCACAAAGGGAAACCTTTGTTGTCAATGCCAATCCAAGGTCCTAGTTGTGATTCCTCTGAGAAGCTAGTGGGATGGCACGTTTTCAACACACTGCCTTATGCTGAGAAGACTGCTGTTTATATGGATGAGAAAGCGGCTGCGATGCCTAGTAAGATGGAATGGTCAGGGTTTGTTTTGAATTCCAGGTTGCTGTGGAAGGAGACTGTAGATGATAAACCAGTATGGGTTAAAGATCTTAGCTTGTTGGATGATAATGAAGAAATTGATGAGAGTCCGTTGTCTCTGGTCAAGGATCCTTCCATGGTGGAACCACTTGGAAGCTGTGGCCGCCGTGTCTTGCTTTGGTGGCTCCGGGTTGAAGCTAGAGCAGATAGCAAATTCCCACCTGGGTAAGTTTCTTCTTCTAACTACACACTCATTTCTCTCTCAAATCGATATATATAAAAAAGCGCAAATTTCTCATTTCTTACTTGTAATGCAGCTGGATCATAAATCCGCCCTTAGAAATGACAGTGCCATCAAAGAGAACACCGTGGGCAGAGTCTTCCTCACAGCTCCCAGTGGTGAACAAAGAAGCGAGAAGCAGTCAATCAGCCATGGAAAAACGCTCCAGTAAGCCAAGAGGATCAAAGAGTAAGGGTTCCAAGGGGAACCAAGAATCGAAAGCTTTTGATGGTATCAAAGAATCAGCAACTCGTTGAAGATACAAAACTACTATAAGTAGGCGAGTTTCATTTTTCATATTTCATATTCTTTTCCACAGTAGATATCAAAACAAAAAAAAACAAAAAAAAACAAAAAACTGGTGTGCATTGGCTGCTTCATTGTATACAATACATAAATCATATGAGATCTCATGAGTTCTTCAACTGAAATACTTAACCTTAAAAACAAAATTTGGAAGACAATAGTATCTGGCTTCTTTTAAACCTTCAAAATTAGCTAAAATCTAAGACGGATGATGATTAAATAATACAAAACAGGTGCAAGTGAACCTCACGTTGAGTAATGGTCACTTTTTCCTCTCCAGTTTCTTTTTGAGGTTAGTTATCATCTTATCCTGTGTCTCGATCTCACGTTCCTTAGCTTTAAGTTTCTCCTTCAGTTCTTCAATTTCCTTTAAATGATCTTCAGATATGACCTCTGTGATGACCTCTGTGCTGCGATGGTTTACATTTACTTCTGTGATCTCCTCACAATCATTGTCCCTCTTCTGTCTCTTATAACTCACATTGTTCTCCTCTGTGCTACTTCTCTTTTTTGCAGAGACTTCACCGTCTTGAACATTTTTACGAACGTATAGCTTAGCTACTGATCCAGAACTCAGCTTAAACTCAACCATTTTTTGTGACAAACCCGATGTATCCTGAAACAAAAAGACGCCACATACCTATCATCATATCGATTTTCTTACGATAGCTACAGATCCTGAAATGACCAGAGAGATGATCCCAATTACCTTAACTATATCTCCTTCGACGTTTTCAAATGCTTGATTTGCATCTTCTGGACTATTAAAAACAACTTCTGCGCTATAGTAACCTCCTCGCTTCTTAGGTGGCTACCCAAAAACAAATCACAAAACATGATACTCAGAATCCTCGTGGAGAGAAGAAAACTGCGAATAAAAAGATTAAGCATGTTCGGGTTTATATATTACCTTAACCTCGACGTTGAAATCTCCCGTAACAACTCCTCGTAACTCTTGAGAGGGAACATTATGAGGGATTTTATGAAAATATAGACTTGCCTTCTTCGCCTCCTGTATTGCCTTATCATTCTCTAACATCTGAAATGGATACAATTTTACACGTCTTTCAGAAACCTATATCTCTATAAACACATATTTATTTTGGAACGTTATTGAATAGTAAAGTTCCGTCTTACTTCTTCAGTTACTGGAATCGAGATCTCTACTCCTTTCTCCACAACAGCAAGTACAAGTTTCATAGCAGCTGCTGCATCATGAACGCAATTGTGAGCAGCACCCTCCATTCGCAATTCTTCACCCAAAACAGACTGAAGAAAAGAGGAAATTAGACACAAAGAGAATTTTTCAAGTCATATACATATTCGAGATTTGATTCTTAATGAGGTTTGGTTCACATGCTTGCCTTGCAAAGATTATACAAAGAAGGTATTTTAGGATTCTTTGGACCGGAATACTTGAATACAAGCGAAGTATCGATTACTCTCGCGTGATCTATCTTCAACACTGTGATCAAAAGTAACTCGTAAGCACAAAATATATTTAACAAGATCCCGACAGACATAAGAGACAAAATGGAGCTTCTTGGTAGCAAACCTTGAAGATCATTGTGCAAACCGTGACCTACTAAAACAGTTCCGACGGAAAGAAACCTCCGCATCTTTTTCTGTATATCTGCAACAGTAAGAGTGGCTTTCTCAAGATCCTCAGCAGTAACTCCAGTAATTGATGTCTTATAGTCAGCAACTGGTAGGCTCGGTTTCACAAATTTGTCAAGAACCACCTGGTTAACAAGAATCATCTTAGAACAAAATAACACAATCACACTGCTTTGATCACAGAGAAAAAGTCAGTTACCTTTAAATCACGGTCGACGGCGCCAACTCTAACTACAGCTTCACTGCCATCTTCACAGGTAACCATCTCACAATCAATAGCAAGCATTCTGGTCGATTTCATCACTTTTGACTTCTTCTTTCCAAGCTCGGTTACAAACCAATCCTAAGAAAATTGTTTTTGTTTTTTCTGGTCATTATCTCATAAGCTAAAACTTTCAAAAAGATTGAAACAAACATACCTCGGCGTGGGAAGGGAAAGCGTAGTGCATTGGGTACTTGGGATGCGTAATAGTCAATCGAACTAGCCTCTGCACTGGCAAACAACACCATAGTAGTTACGAACACATTACAAAAAAAAAAAACATCTAAACTCAAAAACATTGTTCCTTTGACATGTTCCCGACCTGTTCAGGAGTCTCTTTATCCGGAGATTCTTGCTTAAACTTCTCAATCAAATTGCGATTAGCATCACACTGAAGAACCCTAGCCAATAGCTGAGAGAGAGAGAGTAGTAAACCAAGTAAATTCAGACAAAACCAAGAACTAAGAACAAAGTCAATTCAGACAAGATGAAAAAACAGTAAGTGTTTGTTAGTTATACCTGTAAATCCTCTTTCTTTTTGAAAGTGGAGAGAAAAGCGACCAATACATCATTGGAGCGTCTCGAAGGATCACTCACACTCGATCCGAATTTTTTGTCGTAAGAGTTTAGAAATTCCTTCCATCCTCCGTTTTCGCCTTCTAAGCCTTGTTTCTGCACTAGCTTAACCAGCTCTACTAGCACCTGCAATTCATCCCCCAGGATAACATTGTCATTTACCATATTCAATTAAGCAGAAAACGAAGACAAGACAAGTCATTACAGCGAATCAGAACAACGAAAGAGGCTTACCTTTTTCTCGGCAGTGGCTAGCTTATGCTCCATAACCTAACGGACCGGTGGCTATGTGAGTGTTCAGAGGCGGCGAGACTGCGAACTGGGAAAGAGGGAGGAGGAGAGTTGGAGAAGATGGAGAGAGACCGAAATTAGGGTTTTATTCGGTTTTTACTAATTTGTTCAGGCAGCTTTAAATTACCTTTCTGTCCAACTCTGTTTTTTATTTGTAATTAAGAAAATTAATTACAATCAAAGTATTTAAAATTGTTAATCACTTTTTTGTTCCCTTTCTTTGATTGCCTGTACAGTAGTACCATATAAAATTACCTTAAATATTATAGACAGATGACTTCAAGCTTTATCCACTAATAATGGTTACATCTTCATAAATACACAAGTCGAATAATTCAAAGTACACATGACAATTCGATCCCATCATCTGACCAATATTCCGGTTCCAAACAGAGACATAACAAATGAAACCCATCAATAGTCAATACAAAGAAAAGAGAAAACAACAAAATACATATTCTTCATTGGAATGACTTTTCTAATCGACAAAGTCTTTCTTACACACAGATGAAAACATCAATGAAGGAAGGATTACAGACAAGAAGAGGCAGAAAGCTTTTTTTGTTTTGACAATTACCGTTTTATAGGTTATAATAGCTGATCAAGTAGAACTAGTACCATTATCATCATTATGAGACCATCTCCTGAATCTGCAAGCTACCAAGTTCCTTCCTGCGAGAAACCCAAACTTTGACCTAATCATCGCTAATCTACTCCCTCCATTGTTGCCACCACCAACATTACCTGACCCAACCTCCGCCACACCTCCACCGGCTTGACCCACCCTCGGCTCCTCCGAAACCGTTTCACCTTCACCATCCACCGCTACGGTTGCTTCGGTTTCATCACTATCCATACTAACCACAAGCGTCCTCCTTTGTTCACGAAGCCAATCTCCAATCTCTCCAGTCACCACTTTACATTTCTTCACCTTCAGTTTAACCAGGTTAGGACACCCAGCAGCGAGGGCCTCGATCCCTAGATCCGTAACCGGACATCCTTTGATACAGAACTTCCTCAACGCCCCGCATTTCTTAGCGATGCAAGCAATCTCCGTATCCCCAATGGTACCACTTCCGCAAAGTGCCAACCTTTCGAGTTTCTCACAGTTTGAAGCAATAGCTGATAAACTCTTATGCGTTGCATTAACACCAATAAGCACAAGCTCTTGTAAGTTCAAACAATGTCTAGCTACAGCCACAAGACCTTCATCACCAATCCTATTAGTCCTCCAACCATCAATATGGAGTTTCCTAAGCAACTTACATCTCTCAGCGACATCAATGAGACCAAAGTTTGAGCATTCAGGTGTTTTCACTATATGCAAAGTCTCCACATTTGAGCATTTGGATATCGCGGAAAGCCCAAGGTCACTCACTTGAAGCCTCTCGAGATGGATTTCACTCAATGAGCTGTTCCCTTCTCCAATCATTTGCAGAACCTTATCCCAATCACCCAAACAACGAATAATTTTCAACGTTTTCAATGTTTTAGTTGTAGCAACCAAAGGTTCAAATACCTGACCGTTAACAAGCTCCTTCAAGCAAATAGATCTGAGGGAACAAGAACCATCCCTCTCCGGCAAGTGAATCAGCTCAGCTGCTTCGTGTATCCCTCTGAGTCTCTTCACCGACAATTCCTCAAGAAGCTTACAATATTCAAGCATGGCGTTGACGCCTTTAGCTCCAAAGTTACAAGATCCAACAGAAAGCTTCTTCAAGTTCTTACAATTCCTAGCGAACTCAACCATTCCTAGATCCGAGATCTCGCGACAACCGCGGAGCTTAACACGACTCAGATTCAAACAACGTACTGATATCATAACCAAAGCATCGTCGCTTAAACTAACGGACTTACGATCGCATCGGAGAGCGAGTTTCGTAACCGAATCGAACCGGTTGAACATAGACGTCAAAAACGAGGAGATCTCACATCGAGCATCTAGCGATAACCGATGACGATTCTGACCGTCGACGAACAACCACCGTTTACAAACTAGTGAGCATCGTTTACGATCTCCAGCTCCGAGGTATTGAAACACGTGAGCCAAACACTCGTCGGGAACATCTCCACTGTAATCACGATCTCTCACCGCTTCATCTGACGATTCTCCACCACCATCTACAATCACCGGAGTCACCATCACTGGTGACCATAACCTTAAATCTGTTTCTCTTCCGTTTGATTCCGCCGTAGACGACGGCACTTGCCCCATCTCACCGAGAGATATGGTTTCCTTTTTTTTTATTTATTAATATCTCTTTTTTTTTTAATTTAGTTTTTGAGTCTTTGGTCTTTTGAGGAATTATAAAGTGAGGTAACAGTAACGGCTCATCCCGTCAAATAAGGGACCACGTGTCTTCATTGTAGTCGCTACGGTCGACCCAACTATCACTCGAACGCGCTTCCTTCCTTAATCGCAGCCGTTCGAGGTTAAGAACTCTTGAGTTAATCCTGGTCGTTGATTCGTTCGACTTTTTTTAACTTTTTGTCGTTGCTTTTTTATAACCTCTCTTCACGCTCTTCTCTGCAAAATCATTACTTCTCGTGTTCAACGGTCAAACTTCAGGTTACCAAGAAGAACAGTAGACTTTGTTCTAGGCTATTGATATTCCATATAATTTATTCTCTTTCTTTTAATTGAAATGTTGAAAAAATTTGTCAAATACGTTAAGATAGTTTTATACGCGGCAGATGAGAGAACCTGAGCATATGCCATGTTTTTTGTAATGTTTAATGACGATTCTTATTCCTCATTAAATATCTGACATTCGGGTGTTATCTACGGAGTATTTTCATGAATGCACCTTCCTCCCAATATAATAATGTAGAAGAAAAGAGCATTAATGAATAAATAAATAATAGACGACAAAAAAATGAATAAATAAATAATAATACCTGAAATTTCTTTGGGAAAGCCCATACTATCAAGTTACGTTGGATCCAAATATTGCTTCAAAGCCCATATTTAAGTTTGCAGGCCTAAACTTTTGGTATCAATTGCAGATTGTGAATGATGGTTATCTTTCGATTATATTCAATTTTCTAATTTAAAAACGTATATAAACGAATCATCAATAAACTATTACATTTTGGCTTGCATAAGATAAGACCTCGTAGGCTTATATGTGACTCTTTCTTTCTCACTCACTCACACAACTTAAGATAACCCCAATTGAATATCATTGTCTTATGCTAATGTCCCTAAGTATCTTTATATTGATGCCTTCCCGTGACAAAGAATAGATATCTAACACTAAAGTAAATGACAATATTTGAAAAAGTTTCTCAAGAACAAAAAAACTAGCTGACTATCTTTTCTATTAATTGGCATTCGTGTTTTTTGTTTCGATTTAAAACGATAGTGAAAAAGGTTGTACTATACATATAGAGAAAACATCTTATTTTGTAGCCCTGAAAATATTCCTAAAATAGTTAGCAATTAAAATTGAACATGTTTAAAGTGGTTCATAAAAGAGAATTATTTGTAAAGGTGGTCAGTGAATTCCATTAACGTACCGAAGGAAAGATGACTGTAGACGAAAAGTTAAAAGTCTGAGTCTGATTTTTTAAATGAATTACTGTCAGTTCGTCACAACTTATGCATTAACATTAGATTACGACAATATTATTACAAACAAATGAATAAAAAGGATGCGCCAGATTTAAATGGGTTTGTCCCTTTTTCTCCAACCGATAAAGCAATAATAATGCTGTGAACCAAACAGTACAACTGTTTCCATGTTTGACTTCCATATATGATCAATTCATTCCATGGTTTTAAATGTTTTCAATAAATTCTGAGACATATTTGTTAAATCTAATTTTAATGCCATATAAGATGATTTATAGAATTTAATTTGTCCAAAAAATAGAATTCAATTGATAATCATATTGAAAAAATAAGTATATGAAATTTGTTGTTTTTATTAAATTCATATCAATTAAAAGAAAATTTTGTCTTTTAAAAACATGGATCTTACATATTCTTCATAATTTTATATTTTGATAAACTAAAGAACAAACATTTTCTATTTCAAATTTTGATGAGAAACAAAAAAAATCATTTTATTATTTTTTCATTTTGTTTTTCTTTCTATTATTTTCATCTTTCAATAAGTACTAATTATTATTTTTTATAAAAATATTCCATTTTATTTGTTTTAGTTCCTCATTACATGGCCAATTAAAACCATATAAAATATAGAATCATAATTGTGTACATGAACTTCTAGCTTGGTGTTACTGACCTTGAATTATGCAAATACACGTTCATATAGTGTCGGCATGTTTATTGCCATTTTGACACACTATCTCACCTCTTTTGATCAATTTCTATTTTGATTGACATAATTTCTTACTATATTTTTTGACCACATCCCCCCACTGACAACTGAGGTCGTGTCGAACAAAATTATTTGATCCCTTTAACTGAGAATGTCACTATAAATTTTCATTTTTTACACTGTTGACGGATTTACAGCAGCGACCATCGTATAATAAAAGATAAAGATATAAATGGAGAGAGGTGGGGACATTCATAAGAAGTAAAATAAAAGATGTGAAAGGTGGTAATGAGAAGTCGCTATTAAACTCTGTAATAATCTCTCAGATTCAGACATCGCTTGTTACCAATGGCCTCACATCTTTCACTCTCGTGATTTACTTATATCTATCACTATATAACTAGTTTTAAACGAATTTTTTGTTTAAATTATTTCAATATGGACCAGTTGTCTACAATAATACAAATATTATGTGTAGCTGAAATTCAACTTCTAACTATATAGTTTTGTTCCCATTTCCTTCACTTCTGTTGTTGTTTTTTGTTTCTCTTCCAATTGTTAGGTCAACAATATTTCAGGGGAACTGTATTTGAACGAGGTTCTACCTTCTCAGGTTCAGATCAATGTATGCTGGGCAGTAATGTGGTTGTTAAAGTTAAAAACATCATCCTTTTGGATAATCTAATCTACAAAAAAGGGATAATATATATTTTAAAAACATATCTGCCAAGTGCTAATCGCCTTTTTAGGCATCAAATCAGAGTTTCTAGCATATAAACCAGAGGCAAGTTCCAAATTTATCATAGGTTTTTTTAAAAGATCTTTCATATACATAGGACACATAAAAATCAAACTAGTTAATAGTAGAACATAAGTAAACCTTAAGCATCTTAACGGAACGATTTTATCTTTTGCTTTTAATTTGATGTATATTGGACCACAATATCACCACACAGAATCTGCAAAGTTAAGTATCAAGAAAGACGTGACTATGATAAATACCACAACCAATAAAATTATAAGATTCAAAAAGAAAAAGATTCATATATATATATACCTATATATCCTAAAGTACGTGTATCTCATACAGATTTATACATATATATCCCGTATTTAGAATCTTACGCACTTCCTGCCTTCCCCACGTGTAAATTTGCATACCTCTAGACAAAATACTCCTATAATCCTCGGAAAAATACTAAAAATAATAAAATCCAGAATGACACATATTAAGCTACTCGGTTCGCTACAGAGAGAGGAGTGCGTAATCATCACGACCGGATCGAGAGGGATGCTTGTTGCCATCGTACGGACAGGGAAAACGAGCGTGTAAATCACGCGCAGAATGTCACGTGAATTAAGATACGTAATACTCCGGAGGCAACAATCGTTTAACTAAATCACGCTAATTAATATGGACAACTTTATAACACTGTACTTGTATAAAACAAAAACCAGACAACTTAAATAAAGGCAGGGATTCTCTTTATTATTTGTTCGGTGAATTCTAAATTTAAATCAAATTATTTCGCGCGCCATACATCCAAAATACGTAAGAGGAAATAAATAAATAAAAAGAGGAAAAAAGACATTTAAAAACAAAATATTGGAAAACAAATAAAAAAAAAGACAAAGCGTGAGATAAAATAAAAACCCTTCGCTTTCCTGACTTTTGCCGGTCTCCTCTTCTTCTTACGTTCTTTCTCACTCTAGAATCAGTCGACGAAAACCAGCTTCAATGGCAGTATGAGCTGAGGCGTTTGCAATCGCTTCTTCTCGGAAGAAGAAGATGGCTTTGGAGAAAGAAGAAGAAGAATCACAAAACGGTCAAAATGCACCGTTTTGTGCGCTTGATGGGCTTTATTGTGAGGAAGATAGTGGGTTTGTGGAGGAGGAGCTGGTGGGGATTGATAATGGGGATTTAGATTTTCTCGAGAAGTCAGATGAAAGTGTCGTAAAGTTTCAGCTTTTACCTCTTATGGATATGTTTTTGTGGGAAGACGATGAGTTGCTGAGTCTCATCTCAAAGGAAAACGAAACGAATCACCCTTGCCTCCGTGACCAAATATTAGATGGGTGTCTGGTTTCTTGTAGAAAAGAGGCTTTAGACTGGGTTCTTAGGGTTAAATCTCATTACGGGTTCACTTCGCTGACGGCTCTGCTTGCTGTGAACTACTTTGATAGGTTTATCACAAGTATTAAGTTTCAGACAGATAAGCCATGGATGTCTCAGCTTGTTGCTGTGGCTTGTTTGTCTTTAGCTGCTAAAGTTGAAGAGATTCATGTTCCGTTGCTCGAACACCTCCAAGTTGGTTTCTTCTCTCTTACAATGTCGTTTTAAGTGTTTGTTGAAACGTCCACTTCTGACGAAACCTACTTTGTTTGCTGTTCAGGTGGAAGAAGCAAGATATGTCTTTGAAGCTAAAACCATACAAAGAATGGAGCTTTTGGTTCTTTCTACTCTCCAATGGAGGATGCACCCTGTGACTCCAATCTCATTCTTCGATCACATTATCCGGCGACTCGGCTCTAATTGTCACCAGCAATTGGAGTTGTTTAGGAACTGTGAGCGTCTTTTGATCTCCGTTGTTGCTGGTGAGGTTTCCATTTAGAACCATTTTGTGATGTTGTAGTTGGATTCTTGGTGCTGAATTCTTGAATCTTGGTTGTAGATATGAGGTTTATGAATTACATCCCTTCTGTGTTAGCAAGTGCAATAATGATTTATGTCATCAAGGATTTGAAACCATGTGAACAAGTTGAATACCAATCTCAGCTCATGACTCTACTCAAAGTTAATCAGGTTTGTGCGTAATGAACTTTGTAATCAGTCCTAAAATGTTATTGTTATACCATGGAGACCAAAACCTGATTCAGCATTGACCTCACAGGAGAAAGTTAATGAATGCTATGAACTATTGTTGGAGCTCAATTCGAACAAGAAGAGAATGATAAACTGGCTCGATCAGGACAGTCCAAGCGATGTATTCGACTTTGATGACAGGTCAAATGGCTCCTGGAATGTCTCTGCCGCTTCGGTATCATCATCATCATCATCATCTCCAGAGCCCCTGCTGAAGAGAAGAAGAGTACTAAAGCAGCAAATGAGGTTGCCTTCAATAAACCGTATGTTTCTCGATGTGCTTAGTAGTCCTCGCTAGTACCTTTCATTAATCATGTGTCAAAATTTGAAGAACGTAATTTCATTCTTTTTGCATATCATCATCATTGGTTATGGCTACAATTTAAGATAGAATATTTTGTGTTTTTAAAGCTAGTTCCAAAACGACTAACTCTGCCTATTAAATTTTGATATCCATACATGATTATGCCTTTGCTTCTGCACGGAAAACATACATTAAGACCATCTTCATATAATTATTGCTCTTTCTGTAATTTTGTTACCTGATTATGTTCAAGTAAAATGTAGAAGAGAGAATTCAAAGGTGAGTACACTGTCCTTGAAATCTCAACAAACACTAGATAGAGCAATGTAGGGCTTTAGACTTTGAATTGACTTTTAAACAACCATCAGCAATAGTAACAAGTAAAAAGTCTCTCTCTCTCTCTCTCTCTCTCGTGATATGTCAATTGTTTGGTTTCGAAAACTCTTGGACCTCTTTAAATTGTGGGGAGATAAGATTGGAGAGATAAGAGTGGTTGAAATAAACAGAAAACCTGAAACATCTGATTTCTTCTGTTGGGTTAGTAAAACATGTGAAAGAAAAACCTCAGTTGTACCTTTTGAGAGACCCAAGCAGAGAGAAGAGGAGTGGTTGGTTTTTTCCATTACTGAATCTTTAAAATTAATTTCTTTTAACTTTTGGAGAAATTTTGATTTGAAATGAAAGGATTTTGAGACCAGACAAAGGGTGGTTCAAGTACTTGTCTTGTTTTTATCCTTGAAGATGAAAGAAATTTGATGGACATATATGAGTGTTATCATGTAACACACACCCATGACTTAAATTACTTTCTCATGTCTTGTCAAAGACAATAAATATGTTTATCAGAGCTTCAGACAGAGATTTTTACATACTCGAAGTATATGAAAAATTCCTGTCTTTTTAATGGTTTTACTTGGATAAGAAAGAGATTCTATAGGCTCTTATAAATAGAATTATGGATTTGCCAGCAGACCCACCATTACCAATTTACCATTAACTCTCTTTCTTATTTTTTTATTTTATTTTTAAACGTCCACACTAGCAGAGAATTTTCTAATATTCTGTGTTGTGTGAAAAGCAAAAATATTGGGAGAGTAAATTGGAAGAATGAGTGAATTTTGGGTTAGCTATTTGTGTAGGTGGTGAATAACAACAGATACAGAGCATTTTTGATACAATACAAAACAATAACAAGAGCACAACAAAAGGGAGGGAATGAGGTTCTGCCATGTTGAGTTATTCGACAAGAGTAAAGATTTGGAGCTACTTTGTTTAACTTTTCTCTTAGCTTTATTATAAAGTTAACATTTTTATATTAATATACATATATGGAACTTTGTTATGACAATGTACATACATATTTGGAAATGAAACTAGGTAAAGACATACTTGTGAATGGTATGTCATAGTTTCGCGTTCTCTAATAAGTTTGGACTAATTACGAGGGTTCTAGAAATTTCTCTATAGGCTAAAAAGGGGGCAAAATCAGATGGGTGAAAACAAGGGATATTAGAGCTCTGATTATCATTGGATTACAAAATAGTATGAACAATTTATTACGTACTTGAAAACAGAGAAACTCGATTAAAAGTTTTTAAGTTTTAG
>KE154866.1:721587-732355 GCA_000411075.1 Sisymbrium irio | reverse complement strand
CAAGAACGCCGCCACTAGTTTTGGGATGAGGTTGGTGAACCACCTCTATATTCCTCTGCTCTGAGCCTTTCCCCGCCGAAGATCGTTGTTCTGTTGTCTCCACGACCACTACTTTTGACCCATCATCTTGTCTTTTTTTGTTGTCCATTTCCTTTTAAATTTATAAGTAAAAACTAAAATGAAAATACAATATATTTACCAAAATACATACAGTATATGCAATACAAACATACCCCGAAACACAAATAAAGGGTCAAAAACATACCTGCGTGGCCTTTAGGTTCATAATCAAGCTCAATTGTAGTAGAGTTTTCTTATTAGGGAAAAAAATAACTTGTAGAAACAGAAGAGAGATTTATAAAAGAACGTTTTCGAAAGAGCAGAATAATTATCGTTAGATTGGGGAAACGAAACTTCCGGCTCTTACTTTTGTCCTTTTCTAATTTCTCCAAAGATTGACTGGCTTAGCCTGAGTCTTAGGAAAACCTTTTTTGCCTTTCTACAAATATCACATAATATCATCGCTCTAATGCCGGAATGATTATTCCATTTCCACCAATTTAATCATTCTGCACCGTTACTAATCAATAAGATGAGTCAAAACTGTAGGTAGAGGCGCCAAAACATATTATACCGTAAGGATCACAAAACATCACATGAATGATATTTCTTAACAGAGAGTAATAATAGGTTTATAATAAGAAGTGATGGGGGAATTTCAAACATAGAGCAAATTCTCCGAGAGAGAACGTTTCATAAGAGAGGCATAGTAGTAAGCAGCTTTCTTCGATTTTGATTTTAAGTTTTGATTCAGCAGGTCAAAAGAGGAGATGATCCACTGCACTTGACATCAGAAGAATCAGAGAGGCGTTGCCTTGGAGAGAGAGTTGTAATCGCCGCAGCATCCACGTCGAGATTCACTATCAGTTTCCTCTTCTGCGACTCTATTACACTGTTCCTTCTCTCTTCTGATCCTTCAGCAATAGGGCTTAAGGTCTGTGTCTCTGTTGCTTCTGCTGCTGCTCCAACGTCTTCTCCATCTGCTGCGTAGAGGATTCTTTTTATGGAACCAACAAGCTGCAGAAGCAAAAAGAGTGATGATTCTATAAACATTGTGAGACATTTTAATGGAGTTTTTTAAACGTAAGGAGATTGAGAAGATTTTGCATACAGGTAAGTTTTCTGTGTCAGGATTCTGACAGAGAATCTCTACATCTCTAAGCTTAGAGAAGTAGAAGTCTCTCTCTTTTTCCAAACTGTCTATGTAGAGTTTCAGTTCTGTGATCTGTGATAGAGAGAATTGAGTTAGTGAGCGTTTTAAAAGACTTTGGTGTAGCTTCAGAAACGAACTTGTTGAGAGAGACACATACCTTTTCATCATAAGCAGCAGGCACGGGTTTAAATTGTTTAGACGAGGGGGCTTTTGAAGAGTGGTTATTCCCAGTGTTGGAGGATGGTTGTTCGTGTTTACGGGTTCCATGTGAAGATGAAGGTCTAGGTGCAGCTGAAGCAGAAGAAGAAGAAGAATTCTTTTGATGTGTACCTGCAGCTCTCTTGGTTGCTTCTTTTCCTCCTTTGCTGGCTTCTCTTCTCTCCAGTGCGTGGTAACTAGCGATGTAAACCAAATACAAGACATCACTTTCAGAAACGAGTAAACGAACTTGGATCAACTATAATGCTAAAGAGTATATCAAATGAAGTAGAATCCACCAGACTTGTGTATTTATCAATTCAGGAGAGCCAACACAAACGATAAGATCGAGCTTCTCTATGATTCAGATAATCGAATTTGGTTTTTATCAATGAATTGGATTCAATTGTCACACAGCAATAAGAATCATGGAACAAAAGTTATAACAGATATATCAGCAAGGACAAAGGTTAAGGCTGTGATAGATATAATTTGTGCAAACTTACTTGTGAAGCTGGGAACCATTAACAGAATCGCAGTACTTCTTCATCCATTGCATGAACTCCAAATTATCCAGTGGTCTACCCTTAACAAGCTTGCTCACTTCGATGTGCTACACGGCCACAAAATTCAGTACAGAAATCAGTTGGGTTACAAAGCTCTAATATGCCTTCAATCAAAAGTGTATAAAACCTTAGTGATCTTGAGCTTGTTGAAGACATCCTGAAGCACCTTGTAGTTCTGAATCATCTCGTACTCACTCTTGGCATCGTAATTAACCTTGTGCATCGGAACAGCTCCAGGGTGAACCGAATCCATCAGCTGACAGTGAACCGCGCCTGAACATGCCTATAATCCACAGATCCGTAATCAGATCCATCACAATTCATCAAATCCCTAATCAAATCCACAACAACAAAACAATACTACGAGAAATTCGAATCCGTATCCGAGTCCACGGTGCTTGATAGTAGAAGACGATAGCATAAGATCCGAATCGACGCGAGAAGAGAGAATCTATTCAACGGATGATTGTTAGTATTACCTCTTCGACTTTGGAGAGATTGAGTTGCAGAGTAGAGTTAATCCACGCGAGAATCTCCGATCTCCCTACGAAATAAGCTGAATCCATCATCCCAATGTTCGTCGCCATCTCCGATTTACTCAGATCCAAATGCCTTTCTCTCTCTTTTTCAATCTCTCTCTCTAACGGCTCTTTTCAAAATTAGAGAAGATGACAAAAGATACAACTACAAGGAGGTGAGACACGAGAGCGGAGTTTTCAATTCAAAATGCAAAACCCGCTCTCAACATTTCGGATCCCGCTACTTCTAATGGGCCTATACTTACTCTAGCACGAAAGCCCAGTACATGATTTCTTATTTAAGCTAAATTGTTACTACGTAGGAAACTATAGCCTGTCCGAAAATTTCTAAATATTTGGATCAGATTCATAATATTGTTCTTAGACAAAAAAAAAATGAATCAAAAATATAGGGTCTTTTAAATTGAATTTTGGATTCCGATAAATTATTTTTTGTTTGGGGTCACACAAATAGAATTATTCTCACTAAATCATAAAACCACAAATAAACTCAATAATCAGATGGCCACACGATAATTCTTAAAAACATAATTCCGCCTATCAATCTAACTCTACGTACACACAGTCAAGGGGCTATTAACTCTTTCTTGGTCGTAATTATTACCACACTAATGTGGGCTAAAATGAAAAGGGAATTTCTCGAGAACTTGTAAGGCCTCTTTGATATTGGGCCTTCTCTGTGGTATTGGAGAAGCACAAGCTAGGCCCATTTTCAAACAGGCCAACACAGCTTCTTCTTTCCCCTCTAACTCAGCGCGTATGGCCGCATCTGCCATCCTCATCGCCCGATCACCGTCATCGATCACAAGCCCATTAACCTGTCCAAGCTCATCAACCACCACGACCTTTCCCGTTAGCAACTCGAGCAGAATAACTCCAAACGAGTACACGTCCCACTTTGGATTTGGCTTTATGCTCCGTAGAGATTCAGGAGCATTGTAAGGTAATCCAACTGAACTTGGGCTTGGGCTCGGACTCGGCCCAAAATCATGAGATGACGTAGATCTCTTGCTTCCAAATATTGGAGCCGATCCACCGGCTCGGTAACTCATGTCACCAATTAGAAGCTTTTCAAGCCCAAAATCCGCAACTTTAGGCTCCATATCTAAGCCCAAAAGGATATTACTAGGTTTGAGGTTACCGTGCATGTGCTTCTTGTCGTGTATGTACGTTAGCCCACGAGCTATACCTTTTGCTATCTTGAGCCGAGCTTCCCATGGTAAATGACAAGACGAGGAGCCCACTTTCCCTGCGATTATAAGAAAAAAACGATACAGGACCAAAATTAGACGAAGACGTACATGCGTAAGTTAGTAAATCCCACTACTGCTTCTTATCTGAACATAAAGACAAAAGTAGAGCAAAAACACTGGCATCTATCAGTACAAAATTACAAAATCTCTATATATGGACTCAACAGTAAGATTTTCACAGAAACAAGAACTGTCACTATCTTGCGCTTGAGATAGCTTACGATAACCCAAAAAAAAATCAGAAAAATCAGTTTCGAGAATTGCCGTTGACTCTCATCCGATCATTAACTGACATACTTTTCTAGTTGGAACCAACTCTCTGACTCCGAAACCGACACTTTTCACTCTCCCGGCTCATGTTAGCTGACTAGTACATACTCATAATAACGTAAGCGTATTAAAAAAAAGGACTTACTGTAACGGGCGTTAGCGAGGCTGCCGTTAGGGACAAAATCGTAAATAACGAGCTTCTCGTCGGATCCCCAATAGAAACCTCGAATTCGAACAAGGTTCGGGTGTACAAGCTTAGCCACGGCTCGAACCTGAGTCTCGAAATCTCTAAACCTGTCTAAACCGCACTCAGCAATACGTCGAACCGCCACAGCCGTACCGTCTTGAAGAACCGCTTTATACATTATGCTCGAACCGGTAGCTCCCAAAATATAAGCCGAGGCTTTGAGAAGCGTTTCGATCTCAAGCTCTTTCTCTGAGTCGAGATTCACTAATGAACCTTTCTTGTCTTGATCATCAACCCCTGACCGTCTATTTTGCCCCACCCGATTCTCTTCATCTGATTCGGATCCCGATGTCTCGGATTCCTCCTCTTCTTCTTCACAGTCACCGTCAACGTTAACGGTTTTGCGTAGACAGTACCATTTTGATAAAACCTTGGAATCTGTTGATGACGTGGACCATTTTGACGTGGCCGTTACGGTCTTCCGTTTCCTCGACTGGTAAATGTAGAAAACCACAATCCCGAGGATCGCTAAACCGGCTAAGTCACCGACAACAATGCCTACTATGATCACCGGTTTAAGAGCCGATTTAGATTTCGAACCGGGTTTGGAGCCAATAGGGTGACTGGTTAAGCCGATGGTATTTGGTATAGCGGCTAATGCTGGAGGAGAGTTTGGTGTTAGTGATGGAGGCGGAGAGGTTGCTTCACGGTCCCGGCACGGGTGTTTTGCTTGGTCAGACCCGCAAAGACCCGGGTTACCGGAGAAAGAGTTGGACTCTTGGTTATCAAGAACCCGGAAACCCGGGATTTGACCCGTGAGTTGGTTGAAAGAAAGGTCGACGGTGGCGTTTTCCGGAATTTCGTCGGCGAAACCCGACGGAATATCGCCGGAGATTCTGTTGTACGAAGCGTTGAAGTAACGTAAACTGTTCCCTCCGAAATGTAACGGCAACGAACCTCTGATGAGATTCGACGAGAGATCAAGATACTCCGTCGACTTAAAACCACCGGGAATCTCGCCGGAGAAATAGTTCTTGTTCAGCGAAATCTCCTTCAAGTTGTGATACCAGCCTAAAGTCTTCGGTATCTCTCCGACGAGTGCATTGTCGGAAAGATTCAACACACTGAGTTTCGAAAACGCGCCAAAAGTCACCGGTAGCTCGCCGGAGAGGTGATTACTCGACAGATCAAGAACTCGAAGCTCCGTCGCGTTGAGAAGCGAGAGAGGGAAAGAGCCATTGATGGAATTGTTTGAAAGGTCAAGTTTTTGGAGGGAAAGGAGCGAACCCAAGTTGGAAGGAAGAGTACCGGAAAGCTTCGAGCTTGGAAGTGACAGAACAGTCACGTGCTGGGAAGACTCATCGCACGTGACGCCACGCCAAGAGCAAGGAGTCTCGTCTTCGAATCTCCAGCTCCGTAAAACGTAAAGAGGATCGTCGACGACTGAGTAGCGAAAAGAGAGGAGAAGAACGCCGTCTGTGTTCAGAGCGAGAGATCGCTCGCTTAGAAGAAGGAAGTAGAAAACGGTGAACACGAGGAAATAACGGCGGAGATCGGCGGCGGGTGTGGTCATGATTGTTCTTCGAGCTTGTGCATCGTCACTGAAAGAGAGATCTTTTTGAAAAGGCCATGTGAATGTGAGCGATATGAAACTGTTTATGTTTTTATGGAATTCTTGATTTTCGCCAAAAAGAAAGAAAAAGAATTTAGTAATTCAATTGTATCCTATGTAAATTGCACGGAATGTAATAACAAAAAATTAAACTGTTTCCTCTATTCATGCTGACGTCGCTTCTGTCGTTTTTACGTTGATAATCAACGTGGACCCTATATGGTTTTTGTTCATTATTTAATTTGATTTTTTCAAAGAACGTAACGAAATATAGCATATGAATCTGGATATTTTTCTTCCATACAAATCTTTGCTAGATCACTAAACAGTATATAATAAATGTATTTTGTTTTGATTGTGCGATGTTCTAAGAAAATGTGACGTGAGATGATTCATGAGTCAGTCATGTGATGTGTGTGAATAAATTAAAATTGATTGGATTATTAATCAGTTAATTAATACCGAATAGACATGATCAGATGGGAGAATAGTATCTTTGCTATAAGACATTCAGATAAAGTTCGAAGTTTTGCAGGTCTCTCACTGACTTGGATTTACTTCTATATGCCATTTATTATTTTATTTTCTCATTAGGCTTAATCTTTCTCTAATCATCGTACATCACATATGCATATAGGCTAATTTAAGTAATGTTGGGCTTCTGTTATGATGCTTATTTAATGCAGGAAACAGGTAAATAAAAAACAGCTATAACGTTATTAGGTAAGTATACGTACTATCTACATATATATTTAATTATTTATCAATTAAATACTTCAAATTCAACCAGATATAATATTCCTTTCATTTAATCTTTGTTTTGAACTGTGGATTAATTTCTAGTTTTAGATATATGGAAAAAAATCCAGAAGATCGGTTTTAATGAACTGGACGTATGCGTTTAAGCTTTGGTTAGAGGATTAATTCGATTTAACTGATATTTCTGGAAAATGTGTATAGTTTAACTGACATGTATGGCAATAATCCCAACGGATCACGAGACTACAACCAAGTTAAAGAGGAAAGATCAAAAACACTAATACGGATATGTGTTCCATCAAAAGATATAAATGTAGTACTGGATCGAGCAAAGGTCAACATCACACGTAAATTAAATGCATATCAAGATTAATGTACAACCGGTCAAATTAACTAAAAACGGTCCCCGTTTTAATTAAATTTCGCGAGCGTCATCGTGGTCCTTGTTACACATATCATTCGATCGCCATATCGCAACTTACATATATAGAGAGAGAGATCCTCGTTTTATTTTATACAGTATTTACTATGTTTTCACAGTTTACATGTAATATTTTAATTTCTCAGCACCACATGCCACGACGTCTTTTGTATAAGAAATTTATAGAAAATGGTTATTATGTAGAAGTAAAAAGTAAATCGAAGCCATTTGGTAATAAGTGCACTGCAGTGTTTTTGTTGTGGGGTGTGAAACAGTAGAACATATGAGTGCAGTGTACGTAGTCCAGGTTTCACACATTGGGTTCATTGATTACCATAAAATGTACTGTACACGACGCTAGTTATTTACTATTTCTCGTTTCCTTTTAAATAAAGACATGATCGTAAACGTAAGTAGCTGCAAATTTTGATATGGTATATACATGTCACACCGAGAAATAATTAATTAGAGAATGGCTACTCGTTTGGCGGTGGACAAAGACGGGAGATGCATAAGAAAATGGCGTTTTCTACTCACCATTTTGCTAAACTCCAAACTTATTATTGCCTTGCAAATTTACAATTCGATCCCAATTCGACAGTTTTTCAAACAGTTAACATATAATAATAGACCACTGCTCAGTGTCACTTGATCGGTCGGGTGTTTTTGGATATATTATGATATCTGTTACGACTTTTCAAATTCTTTGTTTTCATCAAAAAAGATCTAATGAAATCGAAAAGAAGATTTTAACGGTCAAGGAACAATTATGCATACATTATCTACCGACGAAGTGAACACATCGAAGCCATTTGGTAATAAGCTGCTATCTAGTAGTTTTGGAAGATTAGAATGGTTAAGTGAGACGGGCCATAGTTATTTAATTATATATATTGAGTTTTGTTTGAAAACAATATACAGCATATTGAGATTCTAAGACGAGAAAAGCTACTATTTAAAACAAAGAGACATATCTGCTTTGTTCATGAGGTGACATAAATAAAGAGATATATTCGTCTTTTAAAATTAGGTATCATTATTCAATAATCAAACTAATCGATCGATTTGAAAAATATATAAAAATGTAGTATAGTTAAAAATACAAAATAAGCATAAAAATTCGTAATAGTTATTACATGCTGGTAGGTAATAAATTTAGAAACATTTATTATTTAGCTTTCCAAAGAGGTGTGTAATGTGTCTCGGCAATCTTCTCCTCATATTCATTGGTTACTCTATTGTTTTATTTTAATTTTTTTGGCCACACAGGGTTTCCTTTAAAAATTTTGTATGGAATCTTCCTAGAAAGCCCAAGCTATAAAGGAATTGGGCACAAAATTAAAAGCTTGAAAAGAGCTTCAGCTATAAAAAAAGCTCTGGAATAAAATTTAGCAAACCACGTGTGAGAGGATTTCAGGATTATTTATTTTAAAACGAAAGATAAGATACTTTAATGATAATGACTTTATACACTGTTTAAAAGATATTATTCTCATTGGATTGGTTATGTGCGTCCCTTAACGGGTAAGCAAAAAGTAGTGTGAAGTGAAGTGAAGCCCATCACAACAGATGGTCATCGGTCAGTCCATCTGTTGGGCACATGATTCTCTCTTCTTCCCCTTTTTTTTAGCTTTAAAATATTTAACTGTTCCAGTTATCCAGGTAATTCTGTGAAGTTCACAAATAGATCTAGTTATTTAAAATAATCCACGAAAAACAACTTTAATAGTATTACGAAAAACAAGCAATGAATTAAATATAAACGTCGTTTTGAGATCTATTTTATTTTTAGCATTTTGGATTAAGGATAAAAAGTCGACAGAAAATATTAAAAGTGCACTAAGATTAATGCAAAGAGCCTGTGATCAGCCGTTACGGTATTTTACTGAAATCTATGCAAACCAAGATTTACATTTTGGACCTCTGGCTCAGTTGCAGCAGTAGTATAATGGTTTTAGCCTTTTCATAGTTTCACTTGACACTTAATAAAACACAGTAAGTTTTGATTCGATGAGGCAATAAATATAGGAGTTTCTCGTAATCACGAATCTATTTGCTCAAAAAACACATACCAGATTAGCTTAATACAGTAGTATTATAGTGTATATATATCTCTACAAGAACACTGTACACTAAACATTTCCTCTTCGTTTGGTAAACCGGGAAGGACTAAACCGGCTAAGGTCAACACTAGTGGCTACACCGTCTACAATAAGCTCAGCCAATGCGGAACCAGTGGCTGGACCATTAAGAATTCCCCAGCAACTATGTCCAGTGCCTACATAACAACCTTTAATACCCGGAATCTCTCCAATAACAGGGACTCCATCTTCGGTGCTGGGCAAGAAACAAGCTTGCTCTGCCTTCACTCGAGCGTTTTCTTCGTTTAGATAGCTAGAAACTGTTTTAGCCACCCTTTTGAGAACCTCTATGGATTCAGGATTGGTAGTCACCTGATCTGGATCATCAGGCACTTCTTCTTGTGATGACATTCCACATAAGTACACTTCCCCTGTCAAAACAAACAACAAACCAAAACCAATCACTTCGTATCAACTAAAAACATAAATCGGTTACTCTCAACTTCGAATCAAAACCATACTACAATCATCTCACTCTATGCTTATAGACCGGACCAAAGCCTTACAAACAGGAGAGTCACTCAGTACTACAAAACAAAACTTCACCATCCATAGAGTATTATTACCAAACAACCAGACTTTTGCAATCATCCTTGGATGACACGAAAGAATCAGACTTTTTGACAGTAATCACACGAACAAACCGACACGTACCTGTGGGACGAGGATACACTTCTGGGTCCAAAGCTTCACCACCATCAGAAGGATGATACGTTAAGAAAAGAGCATGAGGTGTGATAGCGTTTGGCTCATTCGGTTCCAGAACAATGCTATGAGCTTTCGTACCATAAACCCTAAAAATAGAAGACAACATCTCGAATTTACCAGACCATGGTCCCATCGCCAAAACCACCACGTCAGCTTCAATAACTAACCCACCTTCAAGCACCACCGAGTCAACTCGCCCTGATTCAACTCTAACCTCTTCCAACTTCCCAATCAAAACCTCAACACCATACTTCTCCGTCGCCGTCGATAACAGCTTCCGAGTGAAAAGCTGAGGATGCACCTGCGCTGTGGTCTGAGTCGTACCGATCGTCGACGGACTTTGCGCTGGACCGTCGACCCACGCAGGTATACTCGAACCACCGGCGACAGGTTTTGATTCCTTCACGGTGAGGCTAAGAGTTGTAAGAGGTCTGTATCCATACGATTCGACGCCGTTTAGCTCCTCGGCGAGCGATCGATGGAGGTTGAAGCTCGCACGTGCTAAGGACGATACCGGACTTCCATCGCACCAATCGAAAGCGAGAAATCCTCCGGCTTTACCGGAAGCAGCGCACGCGACGGCTGATTTCTCGACGAGAGTGACGGCGACTCCTTTCTTGGCGAGGAAATACGCGGTGCAGACGCCGATAACGCCTCCGCCGCATACAACGACACGCTTCGAGGTTTCTCCTTCTTTTAGATTCTTCGCCATTGGTTTTGATGATTTGGAGCAGGTCGTGATTGTTCGTGGGTGGGTCAGTCGTCGGGGTAATGCCGGAGGGAGAAATAACGATGAGATTACCGCCATAGCTATATGAGAAGTAGATGAGTCACCGAGTCCACACGTCGACTGTGAGAAACTATTTAATGGGCCTAATTTCTTATTGGGCCACTGTTTTGG
>KE154866.1:693149-721413 GCA_000411075.1 Sisymbrium irio | reverse complement strand
ATTTTTTTTTTTTTTTTTTATGAAGTGATGCAAATTTTGAACATTCAAGTAATCCCCTTAAAGATGTAACCAATAGAGTAACACACTTTGATTCTGAATGGATGTAAAGTGTGAAAGATTTTTTATTGACCAAATGAAAATGCTATTATGAAAATTATTTTTTATATATGTGCATACTGTTGTTTTGCGGAAATTTAATGTAATTTAGTGTTCTACCTCGAAATAAAGAATATCTATTTGCATTTGAAACACTGCAAAACATGTAACTTGCAGCCGATCATCTAAATCTAACCTCGACATAAGGTGTAAAATATTACAAAATTATGGACTTTGATTTAGACTGATGATATTTAAAAACTATTTTTATGGGAACTTATGTTTGTTAGTTGGTTAATTTACAAGACTCTTTCTCGTGTCTGCAACTGTGTTAACTTCCATGATGATATAAATATGTTTTTTTTTAAATGTACACAATATATTTTATTATTTTAGCATTGTATATTATGGAAAACAATTGGTGTCATGTTCCATATGTAGAATAAATAATTTACTAGTATAGATACAAGGAATATTATGTCCTCTTGGTCACAATTATCAATACACAAAATTTGAAATTCGCAGTTATAATTTGCAGCACTTCGGTACTTGTAAGGAAATTAATTCAAATGTGATTGATTTGGATGTTTGAAGAAGATGAAAAGGACTGGCATGGAAAATAAAATAATTGAAAAAGACAACTCACCTAATCACAATCACAAGGCCGTTCCAATTTTGGGCTCCACCACTTTGACGACAAAAGCCCATTTATAGGGCGGCTCTTCTTCGGCCATTCTTTAACCACAGATATACACTACTCCTAATGACGATATTTATATTTGTGAACAATAGTAAGCACTGTGATGTTGTCAACTTTCAGTTAGATCCGCCGAACACTTTTTCTTATACTATTACATATTTCATTCTGTTTATAATAATTACGTTCGGACACTTTGACTCTTTGCGTTAGTTTGAACTTTGAACTTGTTTTCTCTATCTATAAAAAAAACCCAGCAATTCTAGATAAACAGATAAAAATAGTTAACTAACTATGCCCCAATTAATTGCGACTTGCGAGATGGATTTTTGTTTTTTTTTTGGAAAACAAAAAATACAAACACAATCATCATCTTGAAAGAAACATATTACAAATTTTTCATGTAAATTAAAAGAATGACCACGTATAAAATTATGGGTTGATTTCACGTGTTACCGGGTACTGAACTAATTTCACCGAATTTTTCTCAACTTGATAGAATGGATGTACGAGTTATCGACAACAAAACTTTGTGACTATAATTAACAACATTATTTTCTTATGCCTTTCTAGATCCGCCGTCGTCATTGTGCTTGTACACAAAGTTAAAGTTGTTATATTGTGGTCGATGTTTTCTCCACAAGAAAACCATTGTGTTTCTGTCTAAAAATAATAACAAAGTAAGTGATGACAAACAAACAGTGTATATATATACTTTTAATATTTTAGTGTAAGTTGATTTCAGCTTCTGAATATTATTAAATATAAAGTCAAAAAAAGCCGGCGGGCAATGTGGGGAAAAAGTTTCGCACTCTGATGCAATCTGTCCTTTTGTTTATAACTTTATGCATACTGGCCTTTCCTTTGCCTGTTCATGACTTATATGACGATAGTTCTTATAAACGTGATTCCATGCATTGTATCGATAAGCATTATCAAATTTGTAACTGATCGATCAATACTACATAAATGCACCGTAGTTATATTTGAGTTGTGAATTTCATATGTCCATCTTAGATATTATAGATGTAAACCATGCAAATCACAGAACTCAAGTTTACTAGCTATCTTCTTTACAACTACTATATTTTTGACTATTGAAATCCAACAATACGTGGATAAATTAAAATTAACCAACTACTATTGTTAGATTTATTTGATAAAATACCCGGCCCATGCATTCAATTCTAGGATTCGTCGTGTCATGCCTTAGTACGTACATTATACACACAGTTGATGCGTATGAAGGGTCCCTGCGGATAAAATACTCAATAACGAGATAATCGTTGAAATTCATTTTTAGACCTACGTGTAAACTTGTGACATAGTGTTCACTTTTTGGGCTGGTTACGAATCTTGCATAAGTCGTTGGAAAAACTGAAATAACATTCATCAGATTTGTAAAGGAAAAGCCACTGAAAATTAAGCTCTTTACATGAAGATAAGTTTAAAGACGCACAGTAGATATCATATCAATGAGTTCAGGATTCTTAAACTTAGCTGGATAAAAATTTGGAGTTACAAATCGACTAAGTTTTAGAAACCAGATTACAAGGGTACTTTGTATGTGCTTAAGGAAAATTATGTTTTGATTCTATGGGAGAAAATTAATAAAAGAAGAAGTCACTTTTATTTTTCGTCCAACAAAGAATCGCTTTTGAATCAAGCTAGTAAAGGTGTTAGGTGTGTCAAAGTGTGTGGCTTAAGCACACATCAAAAGACCACCAATAATATTTATCTTGATTCTTAAGCACGAAGGTCGCTAAACACCGTCGTTTCAGCGGCGATCATTAATTGCAGATGTGTGCGTTGTGGATCCATACATGCACACGTGTGCAAGAGAAGGTACAAAGTGTGCATACGGCTTTAAGATAAGAGCGAACGGAAGGATATTTTGGAACCGCATCTTTCTATTCTATACAACTGCGTAAACGAACCACATGCGTCTGTTATTTATTTTTGTTTTTTGTTTTATAAACTTTTTTGACCACTGTTGGTTTTTTTCGTTAAGTTGTTCTAAGTATACTAATATTTTACAGAATCGGATGTGGATAGTTACTTTACATGAGTATCGTTTTCCCGAGTTTATTTGTTTCATATATATATATATCGGTTTCAAATATCTTAATTCGCAACCTACAAAATTAAATATTCATCGACTTCAGTGTAATGTGTTCAGTTTTCTTTGCTTCGTGTAACCGAGAAAATCTAAAGGATAACTCAATACCTTGGGTAACAAATCCTGTCTGTAGCCGACAGTCTGAAATACCAGAGATAATAATCAAAACTAAAGGGAAAACATATATCGAAAATCATTGAAATTTAGACAGCAACAAAAGTGCGTAACTAAAATACGTAATTAAAAACTTAAATCTAAAACCCGTATATACGAATTTATGATTTAATTTTTTTTAAAAAAAACCGCATCAAACCGTTAAAACGATTTTCTAAAAGACCTCACCAAAAGAAAATACTACTACGCTAGTGGAAGAATATCTAACCACGTATAGTCCAATAGCAATTACAGTTGCAGCTTACACGACAGGAGGAACAAAACAAGAGTAGTTTTGCCTTGTTAAAAAAATGAACATGACACGTCATTCAAACTTACACGTGGGAGAATAAGACATTTACACGTGGACTTAGTGGAACACAGCTGTTGAGGTTTTGTCCAGTTCTTGTGATTTCCAAAATTTAAAATGTATTTTGCCGAATTAGGTCATGTTCCACGTGCCTTTTTTTCTGCGCCATTCTCTCTTTTCCACAAGAGGTGAAATGATTTTTTTTTGAAAAATATACAGTTGTAATCTTGGACGGTGTGTGATAAATAAAATAATATATGGACGGCGTTTATTTATAATGTTTTCAATGTTGTTATGAATTTCCTGGTCACTACGTCGTAAGAAAAATAGATCTTAACCGAAAACAAATATCTTAACTCCAATAATTGACTATGTACGTTTGTGTATCCAAGCTTCTATATATTTTTTAATGCTATTTTTGTGTTATCAATGATTTGTTTTTATGCTATTTTTAAATACATTATATTCTCGACTAGGGGTACTATATGTTGCTAATTGTTCTTATGTTATATATCATTTATAATTGTCATGCTACAGTTATTTATTACGATCGCTATTTGGGAATGAGATAAATTTGATTAGCTTCACGAAATATGACGTTGTCCAAGATTTGTGAGTAAGACATCTTCAATCAACCATCAGTGTCGTCAATTAGCCATTATAATATTTTTTTTTGTTTAAGGAAGATTGAAATGTAAAACAACCGTAATAAAATACTTTGAAAACTAGCAGACCAAAACCGACACTCGGACCATTGATCACAACAACGACGAGCAAAGAGAGTATAATATTTTGTTAGGTTTGACAAAAATGTAAGATAAACCAATAGTGCTATATAAATAAGCAAGGTACAGCTACATCTTATTGTTCCCATCACAATAATCTCTTATCACCGTTATAGACAAATTCACTCGGTATATTAATTCAACACCAGATCCACAAATCCATAGATGGAGACATGGAGTTGTATACTATTGTAGTTTAAATAAACAGACGAGCTTTAAATTTGAGTTTTGTGTACCAGTGGGTTTCTACAAACCGAAAAGGACTTCTTTAGCCAGTACATTTTTGGGGTTAAATTCAATTGAAACATCTCAACCAAAAGAAGTACATCTAAACTTATCCTGTTTCTATCTTGCTCGCAACCACAAGCAATACCGTTGATATTTAATTTCTTACACTATCAATAAATTAAAATTCGTATTTGATGCTATATGTATGCATGGAGAAAAACTTTTTTATGTTGATTAAATCGCAATTCTAATTTGAGGAAATCGTTTTTGAAAATTAAGAAATTAACGATATGTAGTTACCCATTTTGAATGTTTGTCGAGTCGATATATATTGTTATTCTTCTGTGAGCATCTTGTCTTATTGATATAAAAAGCATAAAAGTGATTAAAGAATTGTAGTTAAATAAACCGTTGGAGGAAGGTTAGGGAGAAGGTGCAACGGCGTTGGGGAGCGTGCGGGTTAACAAGAGTATCTGACGTTTTGCGACCTTACTCCGTACCGTACAGATCAAGAGCCCCTCTGAAACACGCGTTATGTAACCGACAGGTGGCGGTTCGTAAATGGATTACAGTTAGAGATTTTATAAGTTGTTTTTGTAATCAATCAAAGAGTTTACAGGCTGGATTGCTTCATTTTCGCAAAATTAAATTACATTATATATATCTATTTTCAGGAAATAAAGGCAGTGATGATTTTGCGTTCTAATTCGGCAACCTATCTTGTCGTTTACCTCGCCACGTCACTAACTTTTATCTATCTTTTGATAGCCGCTCATTTACATCACGTTTCTTAAACTGAACATTAATTTCTAACCATATTTACACATATCACATAAATTTACCTTATTGTCACAAATATCAAACCATTTAATAGATTTTGGATTCTTTATTTTTTCGTTTAGTCCATAGAAAAAAGTGTGTTTAATCTTGGGTGAATTGGATCTATAAAAAGGTTATAAATAGAACAATCAGAGTGTAACGGTTCGATTCGTTCAATATAACCAGACTGAAGATTAGTCTTGTCAAGAACACTAATACATGTATGGACATGTATGGATTAGGTGTGTTTTGTTTGTAGTTTGTCTAATTCTTTTTTAATGACAATTTGTCTCGTTTTATACAATTTCGTCAATAATTTGATAGTTCGTCCACCCGGGAAATCGGTTATGTAAAGTAGAGATATAATAGAAAGTTTGTGGAGTGGTATACAGCCTGGCTTTTGCTATTCTAAAGTCAGACTAACATAAAAAAGAAACTGTCCTTACCCAAACCTAACCGTTATCGTCTTTATTTCAGATATTTTTTTTCTTCCAATTTTCATTTTCTCCACGAAATTTTTTAAAATTCACCTCAAATTGTGCGAATATTATCATAGCTTTGCTAGTTGGGTTTCGTGATTTTGTCTCTTTAACTTCCAACTTCCACCACGCGATCCATAAGCGCGTGAACTCTCAGTTTCCTACATTTGACCTCGATTGATCTCCACGCTCATCTGCGATCTGAAAGCTTTCTCAATAAAAATCATTACGAAAACGACAAAAAGAAACACATCGACGTAGCCATGTCACGACGCGTGTCCACTTACAGCTGTATCCCAAACTTTGAAAAACCGCTTGCGTGGAAGAAGCGTTGCCCATGACTACTCCACCGTCTAAACCGGTTTCCGGTTACACTCTCTCTTAAAAATCTCTGTATAAACAATTTTGTCCTCTCCTTAACTTCTCGAACTTGTTTCGTTCTATCATCTCTCACAAAACGAAGCAGAGAGCAAAAATTCACTCTTAACAATAAAAAATTCAAATGGCAGATCGGATTAAAGGTCCATGGAGTCCTGAAGAAGACGAGCAACTTCGTAGGCTCGTGGTTAAATACGGTCCGAGAAACTGGACGGTGATTAGCAAATCCATCCCCGGTAGATCGGGAAAGTCGTGCAGGTTACGGTGGTGCAACCAGCTTTCGCCTCAGGTTGAGCACAGACCGTTTTCTGCAGAGGAAGACGAGACCATCGCACGCGCCCACGCGCAGTTCGGTAATAAATGGGCGACGATTGCTCGTCTTCTCAACGGTCGTACGGACAACGCCGTCAAGAATCATTGGAACTCGACGCTCAAGAGGAAATGCGGTGGCTACGACAACCGTTTCGAGGGTTCGGCGGAGGATCAACGGCCGGCGAAGAGATCGGTGAGCGACGGTTCTCCTCCTGTTGCCACTGGGCTTTATATGAGCCCAGGAAGCCCAACTGGATCCGACGTTAGTGACTCGAGTACGATTCCGGTTTTGCCTTCTGTTGAGCTTTTCAAACCTGTGCCACGTGCCGGTGCCGTCGTGTTGCCGCTTCCTAACGAGACGTCTTCGTCTTCTGACGACCCGCCGACTTCGTTGAGCTTGTCGCTTCCTGGTGCTGACGTTAGCGAGGAGTCAAACCGTAGTCACGAGTCAACTAATATCAACACTTCGAGCCGACAAAACAACAACAACAACAACAACGCAGTGTCGTTCTTGCCTTTCTCTGGTGGGTTCAGAGGTGCCATCGAGGAAATGGGGAAGTCGTTTGCTGGGAACGGCGGTGAGTTTATGGCGGTGGTGCAGGAGATGATTAAGGCTGAGGTGAGGAGTTACATGGCCGAGATGCAGAGGAACCACAATGGTGGTGGTGGATTCGTTGGAGGATATCGGGATAATGGAATGATTCCGATGAGTCAAATTGGAGTTGGGAGAATTGAGTAGACAAAGTGAGATTATTAGGAACTGTTACATGAAATCGTTATGGGACATTGGAGGAAGAAGAAAAAGAAAAAGGCTCTGTTTTTCTTTCTCATTTGGATTAGTAGGCATAAGAATTTTGGGCTTCCCTTTAAGAATTGTATAGAGAAAATCGAGTGAGCAATCTCGATTCATGACCAAGATAAATATTTAAAATTTCTCCTCAACTACGCAAGAAAATTAAATAAGAGTTTTCGTTTAAGCAATGTTAATGCTCGTTGATGATATGAAGATAAATTACAAAACAACGTTGTCTAGGATTGGTGAAGACTTGCATTTCGCAACTAATCGCACAGCTTTAGGCATGGTAATACCCTTTCCTTCCGACATGTCAACTGCCACGTCTTCATCTCTTTCCCAATCAAAACACTGGATCAATGAGCCTAAAGCCAAGCCCAGTACAAGTTGGGCCAACCCTATAGCAGGACACGATCTTCTACCCATTCCGAACGGCACAAATTTACCATGATGAGTCTTTGACTCGAACCTTTCAGGCTTAAAAGCATCTGGGTCATCCCATAACGTTGGGTCTCTCTGAATAGCCCATGCATTAACGAATAGCCAAGTGTCAAGTGGAATATCATATCCAGCTACTTTGCAACTATCTGATGAAGCGTGTGGGAGTAACAATGGCGTTGGAGGATAAAGACGAAGAGTCTCTGAGATCACATTGTTGAGATACGTACACGTTCCCGTATCTGATTCATCCATCAAACGCCCTTCTTTTGAGACGACGTTGTTTAATTCCATCTTGGCTTTCACTAAAACGTCTGGATGATTTAGAAGGTTAGCCATAGCCCATTCCAATGTCACTGCTGTTGTGTCCGTCCCGGCAATTAACATTATCTGTAAAAATATAAGATTCAATCTCGATTTGCTTTTAACCAAAGAAATATATATTAATATATTCACGAACCAGTACGAGTCCTTTGATGATCTCGTCAGTGTAGTAGTCAGGTTGAGATTCTTGAAGAGTTAGCAAATGAGTGATCATCGTGTTCTCGAACTCTGTTTTTCCCCTGTTTCCTCTGTGTTCGTCGACCAGTTTCTGTAGAAACATGTCCAGTTTCGAGCCGAGTTTCTTCACTCTCTCAACGTATCTGTCAAAATCAAACAGCTTCAAAATCGGAAGAAAATCGCCGACGTAAGTAAACCCTCCGAGCTCGAGCATCTCGTTAAACAGCTCCAGAACTTCCTTAGCTTCATCATTTTCCTCGCCGTAGTATCGTCTTCCAGCGACCATTCTCATAACGATGTTCAACGTAAACCCTGAAAGCAATGGTCGTAGCTCCAACCGGACAAAGTTATCTCCTCCTGACGTGGCTACATGGATCGTCTGAAGCAGAGCTCTCACTTCGTCTCTCCGGATTTCTAACGATTCTCTGAGACGAGCGGCGGAGAAAATCTCCACGGTGCAGATACGGCGGAGGTTGCGCCAGTGCTCTCCGTATGGAGCTACGCTAACAATCGTGTTGTTGTAACCAACGTATACACCCAAAGTGCTGAATGGCCTGTTTGCGAAAACGATATCATTTTCATGAGATAAGAATTCTTCAGCTGCGGATGCTGACGTGACGACTACGGCTCGACAAGAGCCAAGCTTGAGAGAAAACACGGGACCGAGGTTTTGAGAAAGGTCACGGAGGCAACGGTGAACAGGCTCTTTAAGCAGATGGAGGTGTCCGATCACTGGGAAACCCAACGGACTTGGTGGTACATTCTGCTTTGATCTGAAAAGATAAGCCGCTGCAATGAACCCGACGACTAGAACAAATGAAAGCAAGTTAAACATTTCGTGGCCCAATTAAAGACGATCAATGTGCACAGTGCACATATACAGCTATATTGAAGACTCGTTGGTGTGTTAAAAAAAAAGAAAGAAAGACTCGTTGGTAAGGGGTAGGTACTAGGTAGGTGGTGGTCTCAGTGTTATTGTGCACTTTATCCCATAAGCTAGCGGAATAGATACAAGTCAAGTTAAGATAAACAAAAAAAACTTTGGATTTTGGGCCTACCAACAAGTTTGTTAAATTTTTTGGGCTAAATCAAGTAATTGGATTATGTAAAGTTCAATAGAACCATCATCTGTTTATACACCCGGTTTAGAGATATGTCGGGGAAGAGCGTAAAACCTTGAGATATATATTAGTACAAACTCTTTTATGGGCGACGAACTCTTTTTCTTCGATTCTTCATCGACGTTTTTCTTTTCTTTTCTTTGTGATTTGAATCCGAGGATGTCTTCACTCACCTCCGTCGAGTTGAATTTTCTGGTCTTCCGCTATCTTCAGGAATCAGGTACGATAAAATAAACCTTCTCCATTGGCTCTCCGCTAGCTTACAGGCTAGGGTTTTTGGATTTGGTTCGAACTGTGAATGTGGTTGTCTGGTTTTACGAGCATAAACCTCTCTTAGGTTTATTCGTCTTAGGGATTCACAGAGCGTACGAAACAAACTGTACGCTGCTACTCGTTTGAGAGCTTGAGTTTTACTGCACCTAAATAATATTCGATATAAGCTATGTTGGATGGTGGTAGTAGTAGTTGATGCTCTTCGTTTGTTTTGCTTTTTATCCTGAAGCATCTTCAACAGAAACTATGTTGGACGATGGTAGTTGTAGTTTATGCTCTTCGTTTGTGTTTTAAATAATAATATTTGGTTTGCAGGGTTTACACACGCTGCATTCACTCTAGGTTACGAGGCAGGGATTAACAAATCCACCATCGATGGGAATATGGTTCCACCTGGTGCTCTTATCAAATTTGTTCAGAAAGGACTCCAGTACATGGAGATGGGAGCTGATTTAAGCAATGAGTAGTTACTTGTCTTATCAAATTCGTTCTTATTTTTAGGAGCTGTGAATTGTTATGGGAAAGCAGAGGAAAAGATATAGCTCATCTTATTATTATTTCACACTTCTCATACATGTCAACCATATACATGTATAGGGAGACAAACAAATAATACAGAAGTTGTTTTTCACTTAAGTCGGCAAAATGACTTACGTGGATTGACCAAGTAAAAGGATAATCACAAACTGTTTTCTAACGAAGGGAAATTACAAAACAACGTTGTCTAGGATTGGAGAAGACTTGCATTTGGCAACTAAACGCACAGCTTTGGGCATGGTGAGACCCCTTCCTTCCGACATGTCAACTACCACATCTCCCTCTTTCTCCCAATCAAAACACTGGATCAATGAGCCTAACGCCAAGCCCAGTACAAGTTGACCCAGCCCCATACCAGGACACGCTCTTCTACCCATTCCGAATGGCAAAAACTTACCATGATGGGTCTTCCACTCTTCACCGCTGAATCTTTCCGGCTTAAAAGCCTCTGGCTCATCCCATACCTTTGGGTCTCTTTGGATAGCCCACGCATTAACGAATAGCCATGTGCCACGTGGAATGTCATACCCCGCAACTTTGCAATCACGGGATGACGCGTGTGGGACCAGTAAAGGCGCTGCAGGATAGAGTCTGAGAGTCTCAGAGATCACATTACTGAGATATGCACATGTGCCCGTATCTGACTCTTCCATCAAACGCCCTTCTCTTGAGACGACATTGTTTAATTCTGTTTTCGATTTCATAAGCACCTCTGGATGATTGAGAAGGTTAGCCATGGCCCATTCCAAAGTCACCGCGGTTGTGTCCGTCCCGGCAGTTAACATAACCTGCAAAAACTCTACGATTCAATATTTTTTTAATAACAACAATTAAAAATCAAAGAAATATAATATATTCACGAACCAGTACGAGTCCTTTGATGATCTCGTCGGTGTAGTAGTCAGGTTGTGATTCTTGAAGAGTTAACAAATGAGTGATCATCGTGTTCTCGAACTCTGTTTTTCCCCTGTTTGCTCTGTGCTCGTCGACCAGTTTCTGCAGAAACTTGTCCAGTTTCGAGCCGAGTTTCTTCCCTCTCTTAACGAATCCGTCGAAATCAAACATCTTCCAAACCGGAAGAAAATCACCGACGTAAGTAAACCCTCCAAGCTCGAACGCTTCGCTAATCAGCTCCCGAACTTCCTTAGCCTCCGCATCTTCCTCGTTTTCCTCGCCGTAGTATCGTTTTCCGGCGAGCATTCTCATAACGATGTTAAAAGTAAGCCCAGTAAGCAACGGTCGTAGCTCCAACCGGACAAAGTTACTTCCTCCTGACGTCGTGGCCGCGTGGATCGTCCGAAGCAGAGCTCTCACTTCTTCTCTCCGGATCTCTAACGATTCTTTGAGACGAACGGCGGAGAATAACTCGACGGTGCTGATACGGCGGAGGTTGCGCCACTGATCTCCGTACGGAGCTGCGCTAAGGATCGTGTTGTTGTAAGCAACGTACTCACCCAAAGTGCTGATAGGCCTGTTTGCGAAAACGACGTCGTTTTCGTGAGACAAGAATTCTTCAGCTGCGGATGCTGACGTGACGACTACGGCTTGACAAGAGCCAAGCTTGAGAGAAAACACTGGACCGAGGTTTTGAGAGATGTCACGGAGGCAACGGTGAACAGGCTCTTTGAGCAGATGGAGGTGTCCGATGACCGGGAAACCCGACGGACTTGGTGGTAGATTCTGATTTGATCGGAGAAGAAGATACGCCGCTGCAAGTAAACCGACGCCTAGAGCGAATAAAACTAAATTAAACATCTTGCCGCTTTTTCTGACGTCGTGGTCCAATTGTATACGATTTATGTGCAAGTGTGCAACATATACAACAGCTTTATAGAGACTTAAGTCAAAGAGTAGGTGGTTTCACTGTTGTTTGGTCATAACGATGGCTTGTTAAATGGGTTTGGCCCAAAAGGCGAAGTATTAGATAACGTTAGGCCCATTAGAAGCATCATCTGTTTTTATACATCCGGTTTAGAGATATGTCGGAGAAGAGCCTGAACATAACTCGAGAATTATTACAAGCTCTTTGCTGTTTGAACCCTTTGTTCGATTCTTCGCTCTTCTCGACCTGCGAGGTTTTTTTTATTCTCTTTGTTATTTGAAGGGAGAATTTGGCTTACGGAGATGTCTTCACTCACCTCCGTCGAATTGAATTTTCTGGTCTTCCGCTATCTTCAGGAATCGGGTACGATAAAATAAACATTCTCCATTATCTCTCCTTGTCGCTGTTCGGTTAGCTTACAGGTTAGGGTTTGTGGATTTGGTTCGAATTGTGAATGTGCTTTTCTGTTTCTACGAACACGAACCTCTTTTAGGTTTATTCGTCTTAGGGTTTCACAGATTGTACGAAACAAACTGTAGTTCCGAGGATGGTTTGGTTCAGGATCCTTTAGATCTTCTAGTTTGTACTCAGCTACTCGGGACTCTAGGTTTCTGTGGACATTCGTTTTTCTTATTTTAGGTTTTCGATGTTGGAGGTTTGAGAGCTTGAGTTTACTGTACCTGAAGAATCTTCTTCAATAGAAACTATGTTGGATGATGGTAGTTGTAGTTTATGCTCTTCGTTCGTGTTTAAATCATAATATTCTGTTTGCAGGGTTTACACACGCTGCGTTCACTCTAGGTTACGAGGCAGGGATTAATAAATCCACCATCGATGGGAATATGGTTCCACCTGGTGCTCTTATCAAATTTGTTCAAAAGGGACTCCAGTACATGGAGATGGAAGCTAATTTGAGCAATGTATAGTTGCTTCTCTTATCTCTTGTGTTTCCTACACGGTGTTTGGTCTGGTTAGACTGAGCTATGTTTTTTTTTTTTTTAAAACTCATAGGAGGATGACATCGATGAGGATTTCTCATTCCTTCAACCGTTGGACATTATTTCAAAGGATATAAAGGAGTTGCAGGAGATGGTGAGGGAAAGAAAGAGGAAAGAGAGGGACAAGGAGAGAGAAAGAGAAAGATCTAGAGAAAATGAGAGAGAGGTCGAACGAGAACATGATGGAGAACGCAACCGAGTTAGGGAAAGGGATAGGCATGAGAAACAGAAGGAACGAGAGAGGGAAAGGGAAAAGACGGAACGAGAAAAGATGGAAAGAGATAAGGTGGAAAGAGAGAAAGCGGAACGAGAAACATTCGAGAGGGAGAGGGAGAGAGAGAGGGAAAGATTGAAAACGGAGAGGGATCGAGAGATGGAAAGGGAGAGGGAAAAGCAGCTTGGAGATGGTGAAAGGGACATGGCTATTGACCAAAGTGAGAAAGAAAATGCGGGGGATGAAGAGCATGGACGTTCTTCGGGTCTGTCTTCATAATTTTTTCGTTATTACTGTTGAAATTTTGTGTGCTGAATTCACTGGGAGCAATCTCTATATTTTAAATACCACTTTCAGTTTTTAATTTAACTTAATTTTATTTGAACAGCTGCAGAACCTATGGATATCACCATGACTCCTACATCTCTGCCAATTCACATTCCTAGTTGTGATGTGAGGATTTTGGAAGGGCATACTTCTGAGGTACTTATTTAGTTCACTTTATGCATAAAATGGGCAAGTTGAATAGTTAATTTCCATCTTCGCTGGTATCTATTTCATTAATCCTAGACATTCTTTTGCTGAGATTACGAGTCACTGTCCATATTTCTGATTTAGGTTTGTGCTTGCGCATGGAGTCCGTCGGCTTCATTGCTTGCGTCAGGGTAAGTGTTTTGTTTAGAAAAATGAATGCATATGCGAATAATTAGCTTAGTGTTCTTATTCCATTTATATGTACCTTTGCACAAACTGCAAAATATTAGGTCTGGTGATACGACAGCACGCATCTGGAGTATTCCGGAAGGGCCATTCAAATCTGGTCGTAGTATCAGCGCTTTGATCCTGAAACATGCGAAAGGAAAGTCAAACGAGAAGAGCAAGGATGTGACCACTCTTGACTGGAATGTGAGTCTGCTGCATTTTCACAGCTTAAATTTATCTATTCTTGATTCTTCTAAAGCTTAGAGAATATGTGAAACATTTCTGGATTCGTGCTTTAGTTTCTACTAAAATGTTATCTGATTTCTGAATTTTCAGGGTGAAGGGACTTTACTCGCAACTGGTTCATGTGATGGCCAAGCAAGAATCTGGACTACAAATGGTATGTCCACATTCCTATCTGGTGTTACTTTATGTGTGAGTTGGCCCCTTGTATTACTAGCATCTCTGTTTTCTGGGATTTAATCAGTTTTATTTATGGATTGATGAAAATGCTCAGTTATTTATGTCTAAATTAACACCTTTATGTTTCCTCTTAGCGTGAGGCTACAAATTTCTAAGGTTTCAGTGGCGTGGGCTTTGGTAGTAATATGAGTTCCGCGACTGAAACAGGAAAAGCTATCAGCTAGTAAAAAAGATTATGACTCTGCCATTGGTCAACAAATTTACTCATCTTTTTAGTATATCTTTGAGAAAGTTAGCTTCTGAATTACAAATTTATTTACTGTTTTTACATTTTCAGGTGACCTGATAAGTACTCTGAGCAAACACAAGGGACCTATTTTTTCACTAAAGTGGAACAAGAAGGGTGATTATCTTCTAACTGGAAGTGTCGATAGAACTGCTGTTGTTTGGGATGTAAAGGCAGAGGAATGGAAACAGCAATTTGAATTTCATATAGGTAACCATTCTTTTATTTATGAAACATCTATTTGAACCAAGTTTTCTCTTAGCAAATGACATTGAACTGTATCGCGAATATAGGGCCAACACTTGATGTTGATTGGCGCAACAATGTGTCTTTTGCAACGAGTTCCACGGACACCATGATCTACCTATGCAAGATTGGAGAAACTCGGCCTGTCAAAACCTTTTCTGGTCATCAGGTTATGTCTCTCATCCAAGTTTCTCCAATATCTTGTCATTATGTCATTAAGTCCGATACCAGTCTGACATTTGTCTCTTCGCCAATCATACTTGGTGCTTCTATAATTGCAGGGTGAGGTTAATTGCGTGAAATGGGACCCTACTGGAACATTACTGGCCTCATGCTCAGATGATAGTACTGCTAAGGTTTCCTGAATTAACCCCTTTAAGGATTTACTAAATTCCGTTGACTTAAGTAGACATTGGTGTTCAGTTTTTCTGTCTCCTTATATTTTTGTCTATCAATTTTTCTTCAGATATGGAATGTAAAACAAAACAACTTCGTTCATGACCTCCGAGACCATTCTAAGGTAATCATAAATCCGATTTAAGTCTTTTTTTGGTTTTTTAATAGCGTCCGTCTAAAAATGGATATTCTATATTATTCAGGAAATTTACACGATCAGATGGAGCCCTACAGGACCAGGAACCAACAATCCTAACAAACAGCTAACTCTTGCGAGGTGATAAAAAAATGGAATACTTTAGATTTTTTTCTTTTCTAAAGTGGCATTGTATGTAACATATCGTTAATTATCTCCTTGTGTTGTTTGTTTGAATGGAGCAGTGCATCATTTGACTCAACAGTGAAGATATGGGATGCAGAACTCGGAAAGATGCTATGTAGTCTCAATGCCCACAGGTAAAACTTTAACCCTCGATATGATGATATGATTTAACCATTGGAAGTTAACAAAATCTGAATTGATGATGATTTGAAGGGACGCGGTCTACTCATTGGCATTTAGTCCAAACGGGGAGTACATAGCGAGTGGGTCTGTGGACAAATCGATACACATTTGGTCATTAAAAGAAGGCAAGGTCGTGAAGACTTACACGGGAGATGGAGGAATTTTCGAAGTGTGCTGGAACAAGGAAGGTAACAAACTCGCAGCTTGCTTCGCTGATAACTCGGTCTGTGTTCTTGATTTCAGAATGTAGGTTTAAAGTGTAGTAGTACCCTTTCTAACACTCTCAGTCCTTGCCTTATTTTGTTGCTGCACATATTTCTATAACACTAAATTCGCGAAAAAAAAAAAGAATTATTTTAAGCTATTTTTATCCTGATGCTCATGATATTTGCAATGTTGACTGGCGAGTAACAACAAAAAAAAAAAATTGAGAGAGAAAACAAACTGCATAAAGTTTAGTAGTCCACAAGTGTTGGATTTGAAAGAGAAAGTGATATTTATTACAAAATGAGCTATTGAGGACAGAAAACTAAAAAGATCGTGGAGACAAAAGTCTGTCTTTATGTCCGTCGTAGAGCCCGTTAGGTGAAAACCACGAAAGTGGATGATAGCACGTGGCGAGAGCTGACGGAGTCGTGCAACCCCCACGCTATACACGCTTCTTCTTATTCCTAACCGATTTCGTTGTTTTTTTTTGTTTCTGTTTTTTTTTTACTTTATGTTACTCTTCACCATGTCTCAAACTTTTATTTAATTAACCAGACAAAATCCAAAACCTAACATTTAATTATTTCCAAAACCTATTAGAAAATGAATCGTGGAGATTATTATAAAATGAAAAAGAGTCCCCATATCGATGTCGCAGTTTTTTATTTTCTTCATTAATAAAAAAAAGTTTAATAGATGGCGTAACGAATCGGAAAGCCAAACTTAATTTGTAAGCCCCAATATTGATTATTTAAATAAGAGTTAAAATTCTGTGAGGACAGTGATACTCCCAAAAAGATTCGATAATCCCCAAGCTTCACACGATCTCGTGAGTAGTTGACAAAAATTATCCTTTTGTTTGAGTCTTTACAGTTCACAAGTACTGTTTTGTAATCTTATCTCTCGTAAGAGGAAGGGTTTGTTGTTTTATATAAAGACAGCAGTTTAATAAGCAGCAGCAAACTTGGAGAGACACTGAAAAAAGATGTCGGAGACGGAGAGAGAACGTCCGTTATTAGCATCGGAGGAGAGAGCTTATGACGAAACAGAGAAAGTTCACATAGTCGGAGTAGACGAAGAAGAAGACGCTGATTACGACGACGAGCTCGGGAACTCTCCTCGCTTCTCGTGGAAGAAGCTATGGCTGTTCACGGGACCTGGGTTTCTCATGAGCATCGCTTTCCTCGATCCAGGTAACCTCGAGAGCGATCTTCAAGCTGGAGCCATCGCTGGTTACTCCTTGATCTGGCTCCTCATGTGGGCTACAGCCATCGGCCTTCTCATTCAGCTTCTCTCTGCTCGTCTCGGCGTCGCCACTGGTCGACATCTTGCCGAGCTTTGTCGGGAAGAGTATCCGACTTGGGCCAGGATGGTGCTTTGGATTATGGCTGAGATTGCTTTGATCGGTGCCGACATTCAGGAAGTCATCGGTAGTGCAATAGCTATCAAGATCTTGTCTAATGGGTTGATTCCTCTTTGGGCTGGTGTTATCATCACTGCTCTCGATTGGTCAGTTTCTCTCAGTTCACCTTATTTATTACTTCAAACTAGCAAAGTCCCTCACTTTGGTTGTTCTTCATGGTTTGTTTGTTTGTTTGTTTGGTCCTAATTTATAAAGTTGTTTTAGAATGGAGTCTTCTTGTTTGGTTGAACATTAGTTTATTATGTGTGATTTGCAGTTTCATCTTTCTATTTCTGGAGAATTACGGAATAAGGAAACTAGAAGCAGTGTTTGCTATTTTGATTGCAACAATGGCTCTTGCATTTGCTTGGATGTTTGGGCAGACTAAACCCAGTGGAACCGAACTCCTTGTTGGTTAGACTTCTTTAACATTTTTAGATTCTTTCACTTTCTTCTTTTTTTGGTTGGAGAGGCGAAACTAAAAATGGTAGCTTTTAAAATAACACAGGAGCATTGGTCCCAAAACTCAGTTCGAGGACTATAAAACAAGCTGTTGGAATCGTGGGATGTATTATCATGCCTCACAATGTCTTCTTGCATTCGGCGCTTGTTCAGTCGAGAGAAGTTGATCCCAAGAAGAGAGTCCGTGTCAAAGAAGCTCTCAAGTACTACTCCATTGAGTCCACTGGGGCTCTCGCGGTTTCCTTCATGATCAACGTCTTTGTGACCACTGTCTTTGCTAAATCGTTTTACGGGACAGACATAGCGGACACTATCGGTCTTGCAAACGCGGGACAGTACTTGCAGGACAAATATGGTGGCGGGTTTTTCCCCATTCTCTATATATGGGCGATAGGAGTCTTAGCCGCTGGTCAGAGTAGTACCATCACAGGTACTTACGCTGGACAGTTCATCATGGGAGGGTTCTTGAATCTCAAGATGAAGAAATGGGTTAGAGCCTTGATCACACGAAGCTGTGCCATCGTCCCCACGATGATCGTGGCGCTTGTCTTTGATTCTTCGGATTCTCTGCTCGACGAGCTTAACGAATGGCTAAACGTTCTTCAGTCTGTTCAGATCCCTTTCGCCGTCATCCCACTCCTATGCTTGGTATCGAACGAGCAAATCATGGGCAGCTTCAAAATCCAACCTCTAGTCCAAACCATCTCATGGATTGTAGCTGCTCTCGTGATTGCCATTAATGGGTATCTAATGGTGGATTTCTTCTCAGGAGCTGCGACGAGTGTGGTTTTGCTCGTGCTCGTGATCATATTCGCTATTGCGTATGTTCTCTTTGTGCTATACCTTATCTCAAGGGGACTCACCTACACTCCTTGGCAATTAGTGGCTTCACAGAAAGTTACACAGAGGGATGATGAGTAAGTAGAAGCAAAGAGACCTGAATAAGAGATGATGCTCTTTACTTTAATAGCAAAGATTTCTGCAAACTGAAACAAACAATAGAAAGTTGGTTTCATCGGTATGAACAAGGTCATGATATATTTGTAATATTATTAGTGTTTATGGTTTAGAGCATAGTTATGGAAGAAGATATTGGGGACTTCTTTTTCTTAGATTCTGAAACGTATCCTTTGTTGAAACTTCCGATGTTTGTTGGAGTTTTGACAGAATAAAACGGTAATAAGAAGTTTCTTTTGCAACAACAACAAAAATCCACAAAATTTTTAGTTGTATAACAACAGACAAGACTTAATTCGACCAGCTTCTATTAAATTTGTAAATATGAAATAGTATCCTCTTCTTTTAAGACACACCCGAATGATATAATTTCTTAGATTATGAATTTTTAGCTGGTATATGTTGTTTTTCCGGTCTTTTCTTACCAGTTAATTGGGAGAAGAAAAAAAGAAATGGGGGAAAAAGGTCAAGGAAGAATTGGTCAAATCGTAAATGAAGCGGCCTAATGGAAACGCGCTCGCATTCAATTATGAGGTTTATAAGTCAACAAAACAATTCTTAGTCGTTTAGTGAAATTAGGACACAATTTCTCTTATTCGACGATTAGTTAATTTAGATATCTAGCTATTGGGTATAATTTCTGGAAGCTAGTGTACTACTTAATCAATTGATTATGATTTTTTCGTGGTAATCGACTCTAGGTATATTTATAGTTTTATTTAAACATCACTTTATTGTTTAAACGAAAAGTTCACTGACTAAATTTTTTTACATAAAGATACAAAACAGGAGCAGCTCCTCCTAATCCAAAACCCAAAAAAAAACTATAAACTAAAAGTCGAAAAAAAACTAAAAGGATTTGAAGTAGTATTTTGATTTTACATAAACCCACCTAACAAGGTTTGACCACTAATTGCCTACATCATTTAAGAAAAACCAAAAAAAAATATTATTAAGGACTATTAATGACTAAGCAGATCACTAATATTATTTAAAACATTTTTCTAGAGAGGCGATGAAGGATTTGGTCTTTACCGCGCTTCCACTGTCCTAATTTTCGTCATTCTCCGAGACAGAAAAGAGAGAAGAGCCATTTCTCCTCTCCGAGGTAATTTCTTTATTATTAGCTAATGATTATTTATTCATCCTTCTTCTACTCGAGTTTCGTTCTTGTTCCTCTGTTTCTGCTGACTTTCCTCTTTTCGTTTGTTTCATCTTCTATCGGGTTAGACTTATTTCTCTGTAGTTTGTTTAAAAGTTTATGAATTTGGACAAGTAAAGTGAAAGCTCAAACTAAAATTTATCTTAGTTTAATTCAGCGTTTCAATGGTGTTTTTTTTTAAATTATGTTGACTTGAGGATTGACTCAAAGCATCTTTATTTCTTAATTTATTGGGTTAAAATGAGTTCTTGTTTGTATATAGATACTTGAAGAAATCTCTAAGGTTTTGCTTGATCCTCAGCTTATGATTTGGTTTGTACTTTATTCGTACTTGGTGTTGTTGCAGTTCTCGTTTCAGAGGATTTGATTACTACTATTACTATTAGAGTAGAGACCATAAAGGCTTGACAAGTACAATCCTTTTTTTTCTTTCTTTTATCACTGAAGGTGAATATGGAGGTGTCTTGGTTAAGAGTTCTTCTAGAGAACATCTCCTCATATCTAAGCATATCATCGAGAGACAAGTTATATTCAAACCCTGCTCGTAAGTACTACACCAGAGGAGAAGAGATTGCAAAGCCTCTTAAGCCTGTTCTTGAGAACCTTGTTGGCTCTGATGCCACTCCTAGCGAATTGCTTAACAACGGCTTTGAAGAGTTATCTCAATACGTTGATGAGCTAAGAGAGCAGTTTCAGAGCTGGGAACCTCTTTCTAGTAGAATCTTTTATGTAAGTAAATTAAATAAGTTACTTGAATCTCGTCCCTACTTTTTAACTGTTTTCTGAACTAACACTCCTTTTCTCTCTCTTTTTTTTTTTGCTATCTCTCTTGCTTATCATCACCAGGTTCTTCGAATTGAATCATTAGCATCAAAGTTGCGAGAATCCAGCTTGGAAGTCTTTCAGCTGCTGAAACACTGCGAACAACATTTACCTGCCGATTTGGTTTCACCATCGTTTGAGGTAAAACCGCAATGTTAGTTTGAGGTAAAATCATTGTTCATATATATATTTGCTTAGTATTTTCAGGTGACATTTTGATTTTGCTTTGTCAAGTAAATATATCAAACTGAGAATGCACAAGTTCGGTTTTACCACCAGTTCTGTTCAAACATCTGTGTGCAGTTTTCATTAGGATATAGTAACTGATCTGGCTCCTCTGTGTTGTGACATTGTTCAATAATGCAGGACTGCATAGAATTGGTGAAGTTAGTTGCAAGAGATGAAGTTTCGTATGCTATTGATCTAGCTCTGATAGATCAAAGGAAAGGTGTAGGACTTACTTCAGAGGTTCTTGTGAAAATTGCTGAGAGTGTTGGTCTGAGATCCAACCAGGATATTCTGATTGAAGGTGTTGTACTTGCAAACTTGAAGGAGGATGCTGAGCTTTCCGAGAACAACACCGAAGTTGAGTTTATAGAGGGATTGATCTCTCTGGTAACGCAAATGCATGATAACCTTTCCAGCATAAAGCAGTCTCAGTTACGTTGTCCTGTGCCTGTACCTCCTGACTTTCGCTGCCCTCTATCGCTTGAGCTTATGACTGATCCAGTCATTGTGGCATCTGGTCAAACATACGAACGGGTTTTTATTGAGAAATGGATCGATATGGGACTCATGGTTTGCCCAAAGACAAGGCAGGCTTTATCTCATACCACTTTGACACCTAACTTCATTGTCAAGGCTTTCATTGCCAACTGGTGTGAATCAAACAATGTCAATCCTCCTGATCCATTGGAGTTGATTCACTCAAGTCAACCTTTCCCTCTTCTTGTTGAATCAGGCTCTGTTGATGACTACTCAGGTGATTCTCTGCCTCTCCCTGTGCTGGATGATTCACTTGACTGCGAAGAATCTGTCCCGTTCAATGAGATTAAGTCAGAGAGAGGTTCATCATCAGAGAATTCATCGCCGATGAAGAATGCTGGGAATGGCCGTACAGAATCTTTAGATGCTACCAAATGCGAGGAGCTGTGTCAGGTCCTGGATAGGTCTGCTTCTTCAACAGGCATTGTCTCTGAAGTGGTTCCCAAAACCGAAAGAAACACTAACACTGCTGCTGCTGATACAACAATCTCACAGCCACGGGCTGAAACCATTTGGCGACTTCCATCTTTGAGGCAGTTTCGTCACCCCGGGATCATCCCAGCGACCATCAGAGAAACAGGAAGCAGTTCAAGTATCGAAGCTGAGGTGAAGAAACTGATTGAGGATCTCGAGAGTCCTTCGTTGGATACACAAAGAGAGGCCACAGCTCGGATCAGGATACTATCAAGAAACAGTACAGACAATCGCATTGTGATTGCTAGGTGTGGAGCAGCCAATTCGTTAGTCAATCTGCTTTACTCCACGGACGAGAGGATCCAAGCTGACGCAGTGACTTGCTTGCTAAACTTATCCATCAACGACAACAACAAATCCGTCATCGCGGATAGTGGAGCTATCGAGCCGCTCATTCACGTTCTCAAAACAGGAAACCTAGAAGCCAAAGAGAACTCAGCAGCAACTCTATTCAGCTTGTCTGTAATCGAAGAGAACAAGACAAAGATAGGAGAAGCAGGAGCTATAGGGCCACTTGTTGAGCTCTTGGGAAATGGAAGTCTCAGAGGAAAGAAAGACGCAGCCACGGCTTTATTCAACCTCTCGATACACCACGAGAACAAAGCTAAAGTAATAGAAGCTGGTGCAGTTAGATACTTAGTTGAGTTGATGGATCCTGCAGCTGGAATGGTGGAGAAAGCAGTGGTTGTGTTGGCGAATCTTGCGACCACGAAAGAAGGAAAGATTGCGATTGGAGAAGAAGGAGGGATACCGGTATTGGTGGAAGTTGTGGAGTTAGGTTCAGCAAGAGGCAAAGAGAATGCAACAGCAGCACTTTTGCAGCTTTGTATGCATAGTTCAAAATTCTGCAACGCTGTCATAAGAGAAGGAGCTATTCCACCTCTTGTGACTCTTACTAAATCAGGAACAGCTAGAGCCCAAGAGAAGGTTCTTTTTTTTTTTTTCTTTGTCTTTCCTCTCATTGTTTGGTATGTCTCAATGAATCTACGTAATAACTGTTCTATGCTTTGTTTGTTTCAGGCACAGAACCTTCTAAAGTATTTTAAAGCACAGAAACAAGACAACCAGAGGAGAGGCTGATCTTAGGTTACTGCGCAGGTTGTACTACTAACCTTACACATATATTATACATTTACATGTATATGATATAGTGATTCTTATGGAAAACATGTGTATTATTTTATTGAATCGCTAATATGCGAATTGTATACTGTTTTCTTCTGATTATTTTATTAAATCAAAGTCTATTTTTAATTCCATTCAACATATAGTGGCCGTTGAACGGATGGGCGGCCCATTTGATAGTTTCCAACGAGTTGTGGGTAAAATTTTGAAACCGGCTATGCAAAACAACTCACTTGTGAGTGGTGAGGATTTGGTAGTAAAACATTAAATTATACGATCTGATGGTGAGAAAATTCACGTCTTAGATATAAACATCATTGCTTTAATCATGCCAAGCACCACCACTCCTAATCTATCATGGAAAACAAAAAGAAAGAAAAAAAAAGTAAGCACACCCATATGATATTTCACTTTCACATCATTCTCGTTTCTTAAATGATGTTTCGCTTTCATGCCATCATATACGTGTATGCCTCTCTCATGTCTTACTCGTCTAATATTAAAAGTAATTTTAAAAAAACTATTCTGTTAGATAGATATTAACATTAACTATATAGATATTAACATTAATTATACAAATGTGTAACGTTACCACAGGATGAATTCGAATGTTAGATTGGGAATTTGGGGTTTTATTTATGTAAACTTGGATGGTTTACAAAATTGAAATTTCTGTTAGATATGGTTATTATGGTGTTAAAATTTTGAAATTTGAAATGGTTACCAAAAATAAACATAAAATCATACCGGAAAACTAAAGTGTAATTGACAATTAGCCACTAACATACAAAAAAAGATAATTACGCACGAAATATTTAAACAAAAAAAAAAATACAATTCAAATATTTTAGCAAAAAAAAATTTTTAAAAAGAAAGAAAAGTGATGATGGTTTGGCCGTCGAGTCATCACGCCAAGCTTCGTCTTCCATGATCGACGACAAACCCTACCTGCGATAACTCTTTTAACCACTCAAACGTTCTCTTACGCGCAATCGCCGTTTTCTCCTCTTTCTTCGCCGTCTTCTTCTTCTCCACCATCGTTCTCTGTTTCACCTCCGTCTCACCGGAGGAGACATTATTAATCTTCACAGGCACGATCGTCTCCGTGGCCACCGAACACTTACAATCAGTGAACAGAAAACTTCTCCTCCGATTCCTCGATCTCGACTCTCCCGAACCTGTTTTCTTCGAGTTGGAGCTCGTGCTCGTGCTGCTGCAGCTGCTGTTTCGACTCACCGATACTTTGGCGTTCGACGACGTTCGAAGCTCGATCTCCGGCGTACGGACGAGTCCTAACCGGAGAAAATCCCAAATGGAAGATGACTTGGAGTTTCGGATTGAGTTCACTCTCGCCGTCATGCTGGACGATCGTCTGATCTGTGGCTGTGGACTCGGTTGACTGTAATCGATGAAATTGTTTTTGATTTTCCGGTCCGATCCGATTCTGGTTCTTCGGAATTCAACCGATTCGGATCTTGAAATTAACCGGTTTGAACCGGGAAGTCCGGCGTCTAAGCTGATGGAGTGACGTAAGGGAAGAATTCGACCTTTGGAGAATAATTCGTCAGCCGTACTCATCTCCGGTTCACACGAATCCGACCCGAGTCGAAACGATGACCCGATTTCGAATTCGAATTCATCTTCTGACTTTGACTGTTTAGGAAACAAATCAACTTTCTCGTCTGATAAACTCACCGGCATATCACACAGAGACAAAGCTTCTTCTTCCTCTTCTTCTTCTTCATCCTCTTGATCTTGTTGATTGCGATGAGGGATCAAAAGGGTTTCTTCTTCTTCTTCCGTACATGTCCTCCCCATTTTCGAAGCTTCCGAGTTCTCCAACGAGAGACAGAGAGACAAAGTTGAATATTTTTAATTTAAACACATAACGAAAAGAGTGGGCAACAAATTTGAATATTTAAAGGACAAAGAGAAGTTTCTGTTGAAAAAGTCAAAATGACATTAGACCTATTTTTTCACTTAAGCCTATAGTCCTTGTCCTTCTTACATAACATGTAAATGTAATTATTTATACACACAACTGTATACTAAATATTTTGGAACCAGACAAGCCATCAGGGGAAATAGTATAGTTTCTTTTACACCGAAAGTTATTTTCCTTTTTTTTTCTAACAATACAAAGATCATGTGAAGTTTGAGTACTAGTTTACTAGACATGGTGTTTCTTTTTCTTTTTCCTTCATTATCGTGACATTCAATCTACAGTAGGTGAGCATGGTCACCATAATTATTTATTTGATCGACGAAATTTAGTTATGTTTTGATTTTTGTTTTTGCCTAATTTGAATCCTGAAAATATTGCTTTACTGTGTCTTATTATATCAGTCAACTTACATAGGACCAAGAGTCCATTTTCAAAACTATCCGTTTTTTTATTAATTAATAACCTAGAATTTTGAGTTACAATTTTGAAATAACAAATCGAATTACGATATAGTAATAATTTATTAGCCTGTTTAATTAGTATAATTGTTTTGGCGGGTAAGTTTTTGAGAACATTTTTTTAGTAAGAACACACATGATAAAGCTGAGAGGCTATAAGACATGGCAGGCTTTTAAATTAAAAATTCTACTTACTTTTTCTGATAAATGAAAACATAGATATGTAAAAAAGAAATACGAACTAAGAAAATATAAATAATAAGAATAGCTTAGAAGGTTGGGTCTGTGGAGGAGTGGGCCTAGGCCACTATTTTGGCACGCGATAGCTACGCTTTACCCAGCACCATCACCATCCATCTCCCACATGCATCATACATTCTATCATTTCTTTTGGGGTTTTGTTGTTAATTATGTCCGTTTTAAATTTGTTTCTATATATATGTGTGGAGAATAAAGTATGCATCCACCTTAACTCGCTAATTTCTAGCTGCAGTTCAATTAGAATGATCTAACGTCTATTTGACTGCATAACTTTTTTTCTTGTCTTTTCTCTTTTTCAAACGCCTGATAATGGTCTATAGTTCTTTCCATAAGTTGTAGAAACATTAGACTTTGACCACATGTATGATAACAAACTATAAATACAATTTAAAATTTACTATTTGCATGTTTAAATTAAAATTAATATATGTTAATGTCCATTTCTAGAAGGATGTGGGCTAATCACATTCATGAAAAAGAAAGTTTCCTCTTTGTCAAGACAAATTTTGTCATCTACGAAATAAAAGGTAGAATGTGGATTTCAAATCATATGATAAGTCTTGGTCGAGTTGTATAATTATAAAAGCTGTGTTCGACATAAAGCACTAGAAGAAAAAAAAGGTAAAGGTGGTACCATAAATAGTTGAAACTTGTGTATATGTTTTGTCAACTTTTCTATTTTTGTCGATTTTGTTAACACTTTTTATTTATTTGATGGCACTATTGCTCATTGCTTGTGACTCATGCGTGGCTTGTGGGATTGTTTTGTTTTGTATGAATAAAGGGGCCGAAAGAAACGACGTATCTCATTGTCGTTTCCCTTATTTCTTTATATTATGTGACTTCATATTTTCAAACGTATCATGATCACTTTGTTATTATACATTAGAGGCACTTGATTAGTGATAATCTCCAATCACTTATCCTTTCCTGTTAAATTTTCTTAAAGGATGATCTAATTAATAATATCTTTATCACCTTAAAGAAAATACTTTTCTTAGATATATTGACAATCTTCATCTTTACATACATTTTTAGCTCCTGGGTATCCTTAATCGTATACGCCTAATATTTGGTTTCAAAATCTGAAGAGAGGTTTATAATCATGCAACTTGAACCAAGATTGGCCATGGAAGGCATGATATGAAATGGACTTGTGCAGTATGTAATCATCTTTGAAATTCGTTGACTTTAAGAAAACGTTATCGATTAAAATTTATAGACATGTATGAATTCAATTTTCTACATTCTTGATTTTACAGTAAACAAAAGATCCACAAATGTTTGGAAAAAGTGTAACAAACATCACCTCTTAGTGGGCTAAGCATTTAAAGGCCCATTAAAAGAAACCATTCTTAAAAAGTCCATCAACCAAAATCTAATCATGCTTCTTTTTTGTTTTTCTTCTCTTTCAATCTTTCAATCATGTGAACTACCCAATTAGAACATAAGAACCTAAATCATGAGTCTCTAAAAATATAGGATTCTAGAAAAATGTATATTATTATTGTAATGATTTTTATATTTTAATTAAATTAAAAACATATTAAACCAATCATAATTAAAGAAACATGTTGTAGTTTTATAAATGAGGTTCTAAAGTCTCCTTATTCATAATCACATCTATTTCTCTCACTTCACTTTTTTTTTTTATTATAAACTTTTAGATCAGAACTTCTTGTAAAATCTGCAATAATCCTGATCTTAAGCGTAGGATAATTTAATGTCACAGAACCTTTTTTTATTTTTAGGGCAAAATATCACAGAACTGATTTAGTAATTTTAGGTAGATACATTACGTCACAGCAGAGTAAATCAAAATGGTTACAGCTAAATGGTCCAACCTTTTTTACTTTTCATATAAATATTCAAGTCAAATGATAAAACACCTAAAGACCCAGCTATCGTTGTGGCCGGAGAATATTTCTTTTTTAACAAATAGCAAAGAGAAAACATCGACAAAGGTTCCAAAAACAAACTAGATAAGCCCTTAAAGCAGACTGCATGCCCCGTTTCTTACACAAAAGCAATATCTGTCTTTCTTCTTTCCACAAGAGCCCATTAAATTTGTCATAATTTACGACTATGTCCAGCTAATTGCCACGGGACTGGCCACCACGTGTTTCCCATCTGACCATTCAATGCTCCCGAAGCTGTTAGATCCAGACGCCTTAGACGAGTCTACGGTAAACGTCACTGTATACGATTGCTTCTCGTTCGCTTTTTTGAAATTCAAAACCGCCGGTACAACCGAAATCTTGACTGCTGTTGTCTCCGAAGCTACTTTAACTGAGTACGATCCAGCTCCTCCAACGCTCGTTACTGTGCGCGTGTACTTGTACGCGCCAGATCCGTCAACGTTAACGGCGAACGACGGATAGTTTAAATCAGCAATGGAGTAGGTTTTGCTGGGATCGCAAGTGTAATTGCGTCTGGACACGCTTCTGATCTGCGAGGACGTGTAATTCAATGCGCAGAGGAAACCCAAGTAATCAACGGTCGTTAGATCGTAGACGAGTCCTGGATTAATGGCGGACATAGGTGACACGTGTCCCGCACCGTGATCGAACGGTGTGGAAGGTTTCCCCGTGGC
>KE154866.1:634238-673856 GCA_000411075.1 Sisymbrium irio | reverse complement strand
GAGAGAGAGAGAGAGAGAGAGAGTCACGCGTTGCCGGAGAGAGGAGGGGCAATGGCATGGAGCCGTGGGTCTGATCGACGCCCGCGTTTGTGGAGTGCTCTCACTTCCTCGAAAATCGTTGTTTACGATTTAAATCAATTGTTTATGTGTTTAATTAAAAAATACGTGGATCGGACCCAACAAAATTAGATGTACGTGTAGTCTAAAATGACGATCGAGAGTTCCGAACAAGAGGAAGAGTGTCTTTCTTCGTAGGTTCTCGAAGGAAACGAAACACTGACTCCTGCAGTCATGTCTTGTCCCTCCTATCCTACGATCATGCGCTTTGGACAATCCCTTCAAATAAGTTTATAAACTTTGGTTTTATAAAATAATCCCCTTTAATTTAAATTCCCCAATTCATATTATTAAAACAACGCGACTAAGAAGACTCTATGATGTTGATAAATAAAAGGACTCTTAAGATAGTTTACTGTTTATGCACATGCATGTGTGGGTGTATCACGCTTGCGTGTCTTTGTGTGCTTTGAGATTAACAATATATAGAAACACCGAAATGCATGCCTGTCAAAGTATATGTTGAGTCTGTAACGTTGTTAATATGTAGATTGTATAATGCGAATGTGATGACAAGTTCAAGTAAGTAAAGTTCTTATTATTGTTGTCGATCTAAATTTATTTTTACAGAACAAGTATCTTTTAACAACATCCTTAATTAGATTTAACTAAAAAACGTGTGTGTAGTATTTTGAAAGTACGTACGTTTACAACATACATACTAGCAGCATCAGAAGACTTGATAAATGAAATCTTGATGACTAAAACTATACTCATGAAACATACTAGAGAGTAGAGACTATTCTCGAAGATTGGGATTTGACAGCAAAATTTTAGTGCAATGAAAAAAGGCTAAAGTTGCTCTTCGCATTTTATTTGTTTATTAGCGGTATATTTCGACCATCAGTTGTTTATTAAGGAAATGGAATTTCGCTTTGAGACATGTTGAGAAAATCAAGGATCACGGCCTTCTGAATTTCTGAACCTCGGGCTTCCCATTTCATAATCACGAGCTTGATTATTACTTGAATAAAGAAAATAAGATGATTAAACAAGTGACTTTTCACTTAAAAAAAAAGAGATGATTATGTGTCACTAAGGGTAATTATGATGATCAATGGCCTGGGTAACATCTCGGTTTTATAAAACGTTAGCTTATTTTACTGAAATAAATGGTTCCAGCTTCGAGTCTTGCTTAAAACAGTTAAAGTACTCGCTTTTCCACTTTGGTTTATTTTAATAAATCAATTTGTCATTCAAATGTAACTTCTTTTTTCTTTATAACTTATTATCAAATGTATTTTTTTAATTAAGGGTAGATTCCGAACTTATAAACCTAAGCAGAAGTTTATATTCATGTGGTCAAATAAGAAAATATCTGAACGACCAAATGGAAAAAATATATAGTAATTCTGCGTTTAACCGAATCGATCCCTAACTCATACCAACAGGATAATTTCTCTTTGAACGAGAACCAGTATACCCCACCACTCGATATAACTTTACTGAAAATATATCCGCAATTTTATATAGTTCACCTTATTAAAACTGGAATATATAGGTTTTCCAAAAATATATATGTATTCTATTAAACTTTATAAACTCACCTAATCACATCACATCTATGTATAAGCCACTTTTATAAACTCTTCCAAGTAAACGTATAATGATTTGATCTATGGCCATGAATGTTATTTTGTAAGTGAATGAGAATATTTTCATAGTCCGTATATATTTACAACAATACTTTTGGTCAGCGAGTCCAATAATTTATTTTTAAAATTGTTGCGATATGTGCTATGCACGAGGTCACGTTTGAGACTTGAGAGTATCTTATCCTTTTTTCTTTAATGTCCAAGTGTCAAATGACATGCTTCTTGTTGCTAAAATAAGCCTTTTAGATTCTCTGAAGTGGATCCCACCCATAAAATTATTTATTTTTCCGTTGAAGGTTGTGTCTACTGTACGCCCCTTTTAAATTCTCCGAGATTGATCCCACCTAAATTTAATATTAATGGGCCTAAATATAAAAGTCATGGAAAGGCCCGATAAAGTCATTTCCAAAGTTGGCCCAAAGCAGAAAAGCTGGAAGAGGTAAATACATAATATACGTGAACATTCTACGAAGTCAACGGTTAAAATATTTCTTTTACTAATTCAAATTCGAAATTACTGGAGAAGCAACTCGTCGGCCATCACCAAGATCGTGGCTCCAAGTTATATAAATATTATCTTCCGCCCAATTTGAAAGTGTCTTCAAAACATGTACATATTATATAAAAATAGGAATATGATAAAGTCCAATTCACGATTCCTATAAATACAATTCCATTAGTTTCCTCATTTCTCATCAAACTCAGACCATCCCTCGTCACAAAACACAGCAACTTCTAATTCCCAGACGAAATGGCGCGGTTAGGTCTGGTTCTCGCCATGGCTCTTTGCCTCACCATCTCTGTGTTTCCGGACACAACAACTGCGCAACTCAAAACCAATTTCTACGCAAAAACGTGTCCAAATGTTGAAGCTGTCGTGAGGAAAGTTGTCCAAGAAAAGGTCAAACAGACATTCGTCACCATCCCAGCTACTCTCCGTCTCTTCTTCCACGATTGCTTTGTCAACGTAATGCTCAAAACTTTTGATTGCTTTTTATATATTTGAAACGTATATAATGGTTACTGAAATGTTGCTCTTTTTTTCTTATATTATTACATAGGGATGCGATGCGTCCGTCATGATTCAATCAACGCCTAAGAACAAGGCCGAGAAAGATCATCCAGACAACATATCTTTGGCCGGAGATGGATTTGATGTTGTGATCAAGGCCAAGAAAGCTCTTGACGCAATCCCAAGTTGCAAAAACAAAGTTTCTTGTGCTGATATCCTCGCCTTAGCCACCCGCGATGTTATTGTCGCGGTGAGTCATATAAAGAAACTATAAGTCGAAACTAGTACAAAACTATCTCGTTAAATATCCAACAAAAGATTAAAAAAAAACACAAGTTTACCCGATATACTAAATGTAGCTTCTCTGGATGTCTGATGTAGGCTCAAGGACCTTCGTACACAGTAGAACTCGGTAGGCGTGACGGTTTGGTGTCGACGGCTGCTAGCGTCCACGGGAACTTGCCAGGACCAAATGACAACGTTGACAAACTCAACAAGCTCTTTGCGAAAAACAAACTTACTCAAGAGGATATGATCGCTCTTTCTGGTAATTAATAATTAATAATACCGTATTAAATATTGATATACATTTCATGATTTTCTAACTCGAAACGAAATGGTAACGAATGGACTAATTCATTACGTTGACTAATTTCTCCAACAATGCAGCGGCTCACACCCTCGGATTCGCTCATTGCAGCAAAGTATTTAACAGAATCTACAGCTTCAACCGCACACACTCCGTTGATCCAACTCTAAACAAAGCCTACGCTAAGGACCTTCAATTGGCTTGTCCCAAGAAAGTTGACCCAAGAATCGCTATTAACATTGACCCAGTCACTCCAAGGAAGTTCGACAACATTTACTTCAAAAATCTGCAGCAAGGCAAAGGACTCTTCACTTCCGATCAAGTTCTCTTCACCGATCGTCGCTCTAGGCCCACCGTTGACAATTGGGCCAAGAACTCAGTTGCTTTCAACGCCGCTTTTGTCAAAGCTATGACCAAGCTCGGTCGCGTTGGCGTTAAGGTTGGAAGCAACGGTAACATCCGTCGTGACTGTGGAGCGTTTAACTAAGAGGGAAAACTAAAAAAAATATGAAACTCCATTTTTTGAGTTTGTTCTCGAGATTTGATTCTTGACAGATTACGATTTTCTTTTTCCGCTTTCTTCTGTTTGTTTCTGCTTCTTGTATTCTTGAAAAAACATTAACAACATTTATATCGTTGGTTTTATTCCATTTGGCTGTAATATTACCTTATATCTTCTATTAAAGTTGTTTAACAAATCGAAACCTAAGCATACAAAATCAGGACAAGTAATTAAACACCAAGACATATATACACACAAAACCTAGAGATGTTGTTCAACACAAACTCTGTAATTGAAGAATCAGGATCTATCTAGTTATAGAGTTAGCTTGTTTGAAAATCTGCAGGTAAATCCGGCGCAGCTAACCGGATCTTCTCAAGCTTTGTAGACCAATCTTCCCCAAGTATCGACGGGTTTAACTCCATAGCTACTTGAAAATCTACCATAGACGCTGAAGAGGAACATACTTGTCCTCCGCTACTAGACCTTGAAGCCGCAAATTCTAGACACGGTGTGATTAATCTCTGCAAGAAGGCATTGAGTCCAGCGTTCAAAGAGTTAGCAAAACCAACCGAAACCTCTAGTCCTTGTTCCTCCATGTCTTGGAGCTTTTTCTTCAAAGAAACCGAGTCGGGAAGCTCACGAGAGGAGTAACACGTCCCAATGTGACGTCTTCTCTTGATCACATCTCTAAGATGAACACCAAAGGGAGGTTCAATGGGTTGACTTCTCCAGCACCGAATCAATTGGTCAACTTCTTCGCCATCTTCCATTGACCACTGTTGTTTACAACTAGAAGAAACAACCTCAGTGATTTGACTCTTTCCTTTGCTTCCATTACAATCCTTGTTAACCCTCCGGTGAGTCCTTCCTTTACGAGGCGATTTAGGAAGGTCGTTGCATAAAGATTTGAAACTAAGACTTGTCTGAAAACCACCATTCAGCTGCTGCTTCTTCTTATTCCTCTCCTCTGTTCCTTCTTCTTCAGCAGCACCCTTCTTTACCAAAGGAGACGTCTTTGAGAGACATACATTCTTGATAATCCCTCTCAGCAAAGCGTTGTGCAGACCGATATTCTCCTTCTTGACGGTGGCAACGATAAGCTTATCGAAATCAGATTTGCTGATTTTCAAGCTGAGGAATTTGGACAAGAGGTTAAGGTAGCTCTCGGTTTTGGCCCGACCAATCTTCTTCTCAATCTGAGACTTTAACTCCAAAGTATCAGTTCTAACGATATGATGCTGACCCGTTGGCATTTGGGTCCCCTTCAAAAAAACAAAAAAACAAAAAACCACACAATTGTAAAAAAATACGAATCTGGATCCGTATAAGTCAAATCACGGGACAGCAAGGTCAACTCTAGTAGCGAGACACGAAAATTGTCGGAATTGAGATCCGAATAACGAAACCCAGATTGGGAATTGTTGAAGTAAGTAACTTTTTCAACTTCATTGATAACTTTTGTAATCTCCCCAACGAACACACCACAGGCAAATGAACACTGAACAGTAAACTACCAAATTAAAAATCCAAACTTTTTTTTTTGTCTGAACCAGTTTCGAGTGTCCCGAGAGGAACAGCGAAATTAAACTCCAAAATTTATCTCAATCGCGAATAATGAAACATGAATTTCAGAGTGATTACCAGATTCGGTTAAAAATAACGGAGAAGCGAAAAAAGAAGAGTGAAATTAAAACTGCCAAATTTAAACAACTAACCTTGAGAAGAAGACCAGAGAAAGAATCGAAATCGAGCTTTGAATTGAACAGTAATGGACTCTGATTTTAGTCGCGACTTTGGAGTGGGAAAAAAAATAAAAATAAAGAAGAAAGAGGGATTTCGGGAAATTTTAGACGGATAGATCGCATATTCTTATTTCTTTTTGGGTTTTTTTTTAGAAGCTTCTGCTTTGTGAGAGTCAACATTTAGTCAACGCGGCACGTGCAAAATAACTCTACACAGCTGGAGATATAGTTAACGGACCAATCATATCATGCTGCTAACTACTTGGTTTTGTAAATAAATAGTTTCAAAGTCAGCACATTCAGACACAACCGGTCGGGTCGGGTTAAAATCCCCTACACTTTTTTTTTTTTCTTTTTTTTTTATCACATCATCACCACCTTCTAATTAAGTACTGACTAAATTAAGCGCTAATCCTTGACTATATAGATAAGATAAACATCACTCTCTTATCCAATTTAAGCTTCTATATATAAGAACATCCATCAACCCCATTGATTTGGTACCCAAGCCGAGGCAAACACAACACTATGTCCCTTCCACGTCAGCACAAAACGCTCCACGTCATCATCATCAACATCTTTCTTCAATCCCCACCCGGCGGCGTGTTCCTCTAGCATCGTTTTGACCTCTGTTGCCACCGCCTGGCTGAACCCAACTCCGGCGAATGAGGCTTCTCTCATCCGCTCGAACCACCGGCTCTTTGGCTCCAATCTCTCGACTCTTTCCGCACCTTCCTTTGCTACCACGTTATCTATCCTCCAACCTATGTCCGCTTCGTACCACCGCCTTTGCACGCTGCCACGTGTCAAAAACGTATCGGCGGTGTCGTAAGGGATCCACATGTAGTTGAAGAGAGACCTTAACCTGAACATTTAAATTTCACACGTTACAGTATTTTAACCTGAACATTTGACTTAAGTTATGTATCACAATTTCTTAGTCAATTAATATTTCACTACATTTTGATAATCCCATCATAGCTATATATGATCCTGTGGATGTAACCACTATCCACAAAAACAAACCTGGAGGTGAAGTTATTTGAGGTGAAATCTGCGTCTTCTTCAATCAAGGTTACCATCGTTGGGTTGAGGTCTCTGAGCTCTTTCAAGAAATATGATCGGGAAGGACTTGAAGAACTTAGGGTTTCGTGTGGGATGTAATGGAGCGCCATGTGGCAGTTAACGACGAGAGCTTCATTGCAGACTAAAGGGTCTAATCGTAGTTGTTCGATAAGGGAGGAGAGACCGTCGGAGTAAGAGGAAGATATGATTCTAAACTCCATTTCTATGTTACGTGTGGTTGCGAAGTTTACTAGCTTCAACCCGAGTTCTTCGTAGGAGATTCCGAGCAATGGAGGCGGAGGAGATTCGGCGAGAACTACGGTGAGTTTGAGAAGCGGAGGAGGTTGGTCTTTGTTGAGTTTGGTTGCCATGGAGTCTATAAGAGTAGGAATTTGCATGCAATGAGTTAAACTTAAGTCAACGATGTGAACGGACGAGTAACCTTTGACGGCGTCGAGGATTGCTGCGTTGGCGGCTATGAAGCCAAAGCGATGCCATGGAATGAGGTCGACGAACGCCGCAAGCTCGATGACAGAGAAGCGGTGAAGCGTTTTCTGGGACACGGAGGCAGCAGAAGCGGCGGACAGAAAAGCGAGTGCGGGTGATTTGGTGGCGGCGCGTGATATTAACGCGCGGAGTAAGGAGGATGCGAGTCTCTGTGTGGAGTCACCGTCGGGGGAAACGAGGTTGTTGAGGACCCAAATGATCTGTTGAGCCAACGTGGCGTCGTTTGATTCGATGGCGTTTGCGCAGTGGAGGAGAAGCTGCTCCATGCAGTTGGCATCGCCGCATATGGATTTGGAAGAAGAGAAACCAGGCCAGACGGGTCGGGTCAGGTTTAGAATCATGGCTTTGTTCATAATTGTATGTTAGAGAAGGGAACAGAAAGAACATTAGGGGAGTCAAGAATATGAGGGCAAAACGATGGGAATAATATTAAATGCGAGTGTATATGTTTTGAGGATAGAGCAAAAGAAAACAAAAGAAGAAGGGCGAAAGAGTGTGAAGGCAAGAAGGAAGAAAGAGACGAGACACATCGAGTAGTACCTTGTCAATATGAAACGTACCGTTTTGATCCTCAAACCGAGACAAAACGTAAGTGTACAGACAGCTTTTTCTGGTCTCGTGCTTTCGTTTTCGTTTCTCTGGGTCTTAATTTATATAGGCGTTAATATGTCTGAAATAGCTAAACTTAGGAGGTGTGTAGTAGGTATGGTGGCAGTCTCTTATTGTATGTACATCGATAAAAACATCTATCATTTCGTAAAAGTTTTACCATTGATTGACGTCGTCTTTCCCTCCAAATTCTCGTACGTTCCATATATAGATATTAGTTAGAGCATCTTAAACCATTGATATGAACTTTAGGATATCTGAAGAATAAATTGATAGTATTTTCATAAAATTAAATAAAATTATTAAATAAACAATATCAAATTTATAGAATAAAGACACGTAGCAGTTGAGTATCTGAAAGTATCATTATTAGTGAAATTATAATGAGAGACATGTTTTAAACTTGTCTTTCTCTCTTTTATTTTTTGAAGTTTTTTGTTATTAAAAATTTGTTAATATTCTAGCTGAAACGTTCGATAGAGCTATTCTTAAAACATTATTATTGGTGAAACTAAGATAAGTCTCTTAAAAAAAACAAAATAATAATAATTTAATCAGAATTATGATTGAACTAATAACAAATTGACACTTGTAAAAAATAGGTCTCTTATAATATGTGAATGGTCTCTTATAATTTCCAAATAAGTGACCATGACACTCTTTCTCTTATTTTCTTTTCATTTTAGATTTATTTAAATTTATAAGAGACTCTTGTAGATATCCCCAATAATAATGCTCTTAGAGCATCAATATTGGTGCAACCCATAGAAGTTTCTTAACAAATATTATAATAATTAATTGAATTTTAGAGACTTAGTTGGAAACCCTTGTTTTTATATCCTTTATTGGTATAATCTTTAGTGGGTCTCTTGAAAAAAATGAAAATTATGAAAAAAGAAAACATAAAAATGAAAAAAACAAAAAAAAAGACAATAACCAATAAAATTACACCACATGGCATAAGAGACATACCATCTCTTGTTGTCCCTAAATAAGAGACTTTTATTCATCTTTTTGTATTTTTGATTTATTTTTATTTTGATTTTATCTTTAAAGACTCTATAAGAGACACCAATAATGATGCTCCTCTTATACCTTATATTATAAAGAGATATCTGCTCGTGTAAATTATTACTATGTCAGCAAAAACAATGTTCCCGAGTTTTGCCACATTTTAAAACGTCTATATTGTGGGAAATTAAACTAAGAATCCCAAGTATAATCTTTATACCAATTTATTATTTATAATGTAGACAGGGCCGGCTCTGAGAACAGCCGGATGAGACATTTGTTTATGTCTTCCAAATTTTTAAGGTTTAATGTATATGAAAAATGACTCCCGTTTTATCCAAAAAAAAAATTAAGCCCCCAAAATTTATACTCTTACTAAATTGTTTATAACCCCCAAATTTTCAGGGCCGGCGCTGAATGTAAAACTGGATTTCGAATTAACAAACTTAAAACACGTGACTTTTACAATAATTTCGCATTTAATAGTAGAGTTGGAAACGTTTGGTTTCATTTGCGCATGTGTATATATTTTAAGGTCTTAAAAGCAAGGGAATGGTTGAAGCTTGATAGTGATGTATAATATGTGGAAGTTGTAGGGAGATTTTGTCATTTCATATGCTACGATATTAATAAAAACATTTAAACAAGACACTTATATATAAAGATTGATTGATGTGTGAGTATCATTTAAAAATTATAAAGAAAAATCGTATATAGAGAAAATTTAAAATATAAATATTCACAATTATTAAGAATATATAAATAATATGTTTAAAATTTAAATCTGATATAGAAAATGATAAAATTAACTTATACTAATTTAACTTGTTTAGAAAATCCTAATTACTTAGAGTAAATAAAATATATACACAAAACCAAAAACTAAATTACCAATCAAATTTTAGAAAAACAAAAATCTACAGAAATATGAAAACCAAAAATTAAAAGATAAAAGTCAAAAACCAAAAATTTAAAAACTAAAAATTAAAAACTAAAAGCTAAAAACTAAAATATATGAAAACTTCACGAGACGACAGCCGACAACCATCATCATAACCATAGACAATAAATGGGATGAATATATCCTTATTAAGTACACACATACATTCATTAAACACATGAAGTTGTATCCCCGTACCCCGCAGTTTACCAAGTCGTGAGGAGCACGATCATCAATCCATTCACACAATGGATTGGCACCATTCATGGAGAGGAAATTATAGTTGGACATTGTAGTTTGCACTAAGATAAACATCAATAGGTAGATAAATGCAGCTCTATTCCAAATAGAAACTTTCATCTAATACGTTATTTGCCTCATTTTAATAAGATATTTTTTCTTACTTTATGTTAAACCTGTTATGTTTTTATTATAAGAAAGTGTTTTTAATTATCATTTTTTAGTTTGCAGATTAGATCAAATTTTGGGCAATCCAAAAAATTATCAAAAGAAGTTTCAGCCTATTAAACATTTTTTTCGTTCTCTTAAAGACCAAAAAAAACTTATGATAGAGTCATGTAGACAGAGAATTTACAATGTTTACTATGAATTTGATGATCTAGACCTGGTTATCACGGAAACTAAAAGTTTACTATATTTTCCTAAAAATAGCTCACAATCTTGTAATAGAAATACATTTTCCATGAATATACATATATTCCAATAACCTCTTGTGTACCTTCTCATGTTCTTCATTTGCATGCAAAGCTAACCATTTCAATATAGAGAAAAAAACAAAAATGAAACCCATTTTGAAATAGATCCAAACTTGAGATGTGTCTTTACACATAATTACTTGATTCTCAGCCTTCTCAAGTTTCTCAATCGACATGGTTACTTAAGACATGATTCTTACATAGAGGAAAGTGAAGAAAATAGATTCAATGAATCTGGTGAAAAGTTCATTTTCGATGTAAATGACATTTACACTGTATATATGTGTATATATGTGTATATATTTTTAGATCCAAGAAGCAAAGGAATGGTTGAAGCTTGATGTGTACCATTATACCATGTGAAAGTTTTTTTTTTTTTGACTGAATATACCATGTGAAAGTTGTAGGGAGATTTTGTGATTCCATATGCTACTATATTTTTATATAAACATTAAAGCAAACCACGAATATATATAGATTGATCGATGTGTGTGCGAATATACAAGATGCTACATAATAGATAAAACCGTATATGCGCATGATATTGAAGGTAAAAAAACACACCTTATATTAGCTAGTACAAGATAAAAAGGTTAGGAAAATCCGAGAAAGTATATAATTAAGTGGCCACATCATATCCAAGATATACATTACATATAGACAGTACGCTCCTTTGAGAGGTTTGAAATCTTTGTGGATGATTCTTTTGCCTGGAGATTACAGGGAGTAGATGACATTACAGGGTTTGGTTTGTTTCATTACTCGATGTTGAATTAGGCACCACGACAAACACTACATTGTCCACCATGAGAGTTAGTTTTCCATTTTGGTCAGCTAAATTTGCTTTGTACGTTGGTTGATACTATTAACTGCTATAATCTATACGATTCACGTGGCACACCTAGTTTTAATAACTATAGTATATGCCATTTTGCCGGACGAGAAAGACATTTCATTAAGGTGAGAGGATTGATACATAATCCATATCTATGTATATGCCATTATTGGTGTGGATATAAAACAAAAGTTCAGTTCGTACACAGTGTCTTATTTCGAGTGCTAGTATTGTCAATCTACGTCACTACGTGGCTGACTTGACCATATCTCGTCAAGAATCAAATATTTGTTTTTGTTTTGTGTGAATACTATTTATACCATATTTTTAGTTTTATCTTTATGTGTTACAGCATATAATCTAATCCAGATGGAAGGAACAAAACTCACTCAACTTCACGTCAGTATCACATCACCTCCGAATAACCATTGATCGTATGATCAAAGATCGTATTTCTCTTTTACTCATCGGGATCAAACTCTTATTTTTCCTTAAATTTACTTTTTTCGTATTAATTAAAAATCGAATTTTGATACAAAGAAATTTACTTTCGTTCTATTTGTTAAAAATAGAAATTGATACAAAATACTATAAACATACGGAGCTTAATAATAGACACATGAGATTTTACAGTTAACATGAATTTTCATAATTCATTTTTTATTGAATTACACAAAATGTTTGAATGGTTAAATCGATTAAAATTTCGAAAAAGAAAACAATCCGTTGCGAATCGATTCTTTTTTCGTAAAAAAAATTCCCGTAATAATTTTCTTATATCCACACCACTAAATTTAACATTCATTTCGAAAAAAAAGAAAACTAAAAAAAATCCTCAAATAGACTTGGTATGATCGTGTCTAAATATATCACGACATATTTCAGTGGCCCAGAAATCCACTGGGCTAAAATTAAAGCAATTAGTTTCGGTTTAAATTAAAGCAACTAATTATACATTAAGACTAAGGGCCCTAAAAACACTGGGCTTCACTGTCACCTAGTCCAAGAATGAATCCAGCGTACACTTTTCGTAAGGAGATAGGACTGAGGAAGTTACCCTCACCAAAAATTCGATGGGGACAAAAAGTAGAGGCTCTATTATTCATTTATAAAAATTATTGGGTTTGCTTAAGATTCTTGTTTCTGTAATAACGTGTATATGTAGTTAGTTACGTTACATACTTTATATATATATTGGACTATTGGAGGATGTGAGAAGATTAGTCAAAGTTGCCAATCCCTTTGGAGTAGGGTCATAGAGGCCAAGATCGGATATAAGTTCCGGCGATGCGGGAGACAGTCACATGACTTTCACGTGCTCGAACATGGTCCGTCACTGTCTCTCCATCGCTCCTAAATCCGCTGGTCCCAAGTCCTCAAATTCTATACGCCTCTTATCGCGTAATTTACCAAATAATCCCCGACAGAACATTCTCGATCCTCTTACATTCCATGTTTTTTAATCGTTAATGCTTGCATTCTCTGTTTACTAACGACATTTTGATACATTTTTGTAAATGCGTGCATTATATGTTTACATTCGATACTTTGATTCTCTTGCGCAGTGACTGTTACTACAGTACAAAGGATATACTCTAGAACCAGCTTTTTATGCATAGTTTGTGTGATTACCATATTTTTCATAGTTGCTTCGAGTAGTAATCTGCGAATAGGTTTTCCGATTTCAATTTCCTTGATCAGACACGATACGATAAATCTTTGATTGATATTCTACCATCCCATCAATTTTATCCAATTATTATACTAACATTTTTCTTTCTCGTATCAATTAAATATCACCAATCTGAAATATAATTGGTTAGTTAATGCTTTTAAAATACTGTAATTGGTGTGTTACGAGTTACGACAAAAACTCACACTCTGAAGTCAATGGAATTATAAACCTTAAATACGTCTATTATTAATTACATTCGTAGTCCGACATGTGTGGAAGGTATCAATAGACAAGCGAGTATTTTAGTATATTAGTTTAATTTCTATTGGTTAAAAAACGCTAGTGGATGACGTAATCAAATACAAAGTGCGTGGATTAGGAGATGAAAAGAGTTTCACGGTACGACCAATAAAATTATTGAAGGGGCATATGCCTCTTGGACTCTCCCACGACGAAGGATCGCTTATTAATAAAGACCCCTTACTAGTTTTTGCCTGTTCATTACTGGCAAAAATAACACTAGTGACATGGCTTATGTCTTGAAATTATCTCACGTCATACTTAATAGTTAATACGATATATAAGTTTCTATAATTCACATAAACACACACACGCATACAAAAAAGCCAAACCAAATCATTTTCTCACTTTTATGTCTAACTTCAGAATTTTACTTGTGAAAATGATTACAATTTATTGACTTAATAATGGGGGAAAATAGAGAGAAGTTTCGTTCATTGAGATAAGCTGATAACGTTTTTGATAACTAAATAAAAATATCTTCCCATATATCAGTATCGATTGAATGGATAAAGCTAAATGTAAATAAGTCAGCAAGTGGGCTCGGAGACGTAAGGTGAAGGAAACAGACTAAACAGGCCCTACCAGGTCCAATCACAACTACGGCTTTTTACATCCAGCACGAGTCAGTCTATCCGTTTCTTAACATTATTGATTTGACTTCAATTTGTATCTTCAGATTGATCGTTGATGATATCATCTTTTGATATGAGTCATGCAAAACTGAAACAGACCCTTATTTTATCGTTAAACAGAAACCATGTTCATTTTTTCCCCAATTATAATATTTGTTTTCAAGTTTTTTTGTTGTTAATGAATGAACGTTTCCAGTGTTAATTGGGTTATTATGTATACAGTTTATATTAAACGTTTTAAATGTTTAGCGAATTCATGGTATACTATACACTATACAGTCGTTACATTATTTACCATGTAGTTTAGGTAAATTGATAGATTGGGCTATACACTATACAGTCGTTACATTATTTACCATGTAGTCTAGGTAAATTGATAGATTGGGCCTTGATCATTTCCCTGGTGCTTTGATAGTTTGTTGTTCGCAGCGTTTACGGTCTAGATTGCAAGAATAAAGCTAGCTTTTTATGTGTGTTTTGATCTAGGATTTCTGAATCATGTATGCTTTTAAAATATTAAACAGATAAGAATAAAAAGCTTTAATGTTTTAAACTATTTTCTCAAAAATTTCTGGGTGTAACTTCTGGAAATAATATACTAACCTTTTTCGTAAAAAAAAAAATATAGGAGGAAACAAACATTCATAATCGCAAAAAGTCACTAGGTGAACTAATTATTATGAGTGGAACGGGGTGGGGCAGATTGAAAAGCTGAACGACGACGTGGGACCATCATGACGTTCCCAATATCGGTGGAGATAAATCCCTCAGATCAGGGACGAATAGACAACAAGATTGAGCTAATTTATTGACGACAACAGTTTAGGGCTTCTATCATAGACTAATATCAGAAAACAAAAGAACATGATGAACAAAGCATATCTCTTCCTTAAATTGCGAGAGTGCTGAGAAATACTACTTTTTTTTCTCTTAATTAACGACCATTTGATTTTGAATTATAAATTCCAATTCATAAAAAGGCTCATGGACAGTGGAAGCAATAAGAAATCGTGATTGGGAATAAGTAAATCGATTAAAATTAAGAATCAAGAAGTCATAGAAGTCAGAAAAAGGAAGAAAAGGTGACGCGACCCTTGCCTTTTGATTGCCATTGGATAGTTGGCGAAGAATATTTGTGGGTCCCATATCAAAAAATTTGTTTATCAGTTCTGTCATAAAACATTATCTGAAAACGCTAAATATCTCAAAAGAGCCGACTTGTAAATTTGTAATTCGCTATTTTTGGCGTTAACTTGAAAATGCGACAAAAAAAAATAATCGCGGGCACTGAAATAAGAGTTGTAAAACAAGAAATAAATACAAATTATTGATTAACCAAAGAGAGCAAAGTATTACTACAATGCACATGGACCTAAAACACAATACCTAACAAACAGCAGATAATATAAATCAAGAAAAGCGACAATTGAGAACCAAAAAGAAAAGAAATATCGCTAATTGTTTGTATCATATCGAAAGATAAAAGCTTATTAATGTCACACGTACTCTAGTTATCACCTTTGTGATGTATATAGCATCGTCGAATTAATAATACGAAGACAGAGAGAAAAAGGAGAGTATGTTTTAGAGTATTCCATGGGTGGAAAATGGCTCTTTGCGTCGTCCAAAAGCCGCCTCCAAATTCAAAAGGACTCTGTGTCATCTGTGCCTCCTCTCCAACCATTTGGTCCAACCACATGCTTAGATATTGTATATCCATATGTATTACTTTAATATTATGATATATGCACGGCACAAATATTTTATTTGTTTCGATCGTTCCTTTTTTCTCATTCTAGTTTATATAATGTGATCGTAGCCCCACTATATATACTGTGGAGAGTTTTTCTTTGATTTTGTTCTGGAAAATTACTTGATAGGTAGTACGTTCATATACACATTAATATTTATATGGTATAAAGTTGATAAACGTTGAATATCCAAAAAATTAAACATGAACTTCTTAGCATATGCTGCAGCATTGTGGTAAATTTACTAGCAGTAAATCCAAAAAAAAAAAAAACTAGTAAAGATAATGATGATTGATGAATCAACTGGTGTAACATACATATTAAATGTTTGGAGTTTATTATAGTAACTCCAAACAACTGATTGATATTTATGTTATCGTATCACGAAGCGGAAAAAACAGAGATAAATTAACACGGTCGAAAATTTCATTTTTCACCCTCATCAATAGTAAGAGTTTAACAATGGTTAATAACTTGTAAACCGATAGAACAAAACCGCGTAGTTAGCTCGCCGGTTCCGAATGTTTTGTATCCACGAAAAAGAGGGAAGAAATTAAAATGTGTAAAATTACATTTGTGAACCCTAACTAAAATCAGAGGAAAAGCAACATAAATGGTTTCACTTAAACAAAAAGGTTAAGCAGCTTGCTTGTGTCTCCTCCTCCAGTTGCCGTGTTATCCCAAAACGACGTCGTGGTGGTAGTAGTCGTCGTTACTGATTCCTCAGAGTTCATGGAGGGTGTTACTGATCGCCGCCGTGTGGAAGAAGGCATTGTTTTAATAGGGAAGTTAGGGATGAGCGATAGGTCGAGCTCCGAAGATGGTTGCTGCTCCGAAGAGGCTACTGATCGCTTACGTTTCGCCGGTGGAGAATCCAACGTGGATCTGGACCTCGAGCTCGAGAACCGGGAGTGATGGTAGATGTTACGATCACTGGAATCATCATTCTGCTGGAGGCTCAACATTTCGGTGCAGATCTCTGATGCTTCTTCAGAAGTAGCTGAAGGAAACCCTGCGAATCCGCCTCCGTGAGCGAGAAGCTCAGGGATAGGTCTCAAAGAACCGCCTCGAAGCACCGTCTCAACCGCAGCTTGGCAGATATTCCAGTTACCAGTCCACAACATTCCTATTGCTCCGTTGACTGGATTCACTGTTCTTCCACAAGCTTCGTAAAGCAAAGACTGAAACAAAGCTGCACCGCAAAAAAAAACAAGAAAGATTAGAAAACCAAACTCGAACACGTAACACGTTGAGATCTTGTTTCGTTTAAGTTAGGTTAATTACCAGGACGTTGAGATTCCGGTACGGCGGAGATAAAGGACATGAGACCGGCGCGACCGAAGAATTTAGCGACGAAGACGGTGGCGTGACCCTGAGCGTCAGCGGTTTCTATCCATTGAATACATGGCCGGAGGATGCAGTTCTCGCTGCAGCCTTTTCGGAGCACACGGCACCCATTGCAACTCATTTTGGTTTTTGAATAATGTGTGATTGTTTCTCTGTTCCTCCTGGTTTTTAGCTGATGTGTGGGAGAATCTCAGAGGAAGATTTGCTTTGGAAGCAAGAAAGTGATCTTTGCACAGAAAGAAAGAGAGAGTAAATGTTTCTGGAGATAAGAAGCCCACATATATATATACACATAAATACGTATATATTAAAATCCAAGTTGAGATTGTAAAAAAAAATTATTTGAGGAATATAATAACTAATAGAGACGTTAGGAAGGCAAGCGTCTTTGTGCGTGAGGCTCGCCGCCGTAGAAGTTTCTTACACCATATACATATTTTTTATATAAAAAAAAATAGATTACTGGGACTTCAAAAAAAAAATAATGAATGGAATATTTATTTTCTGGAACAAATTGAAACGGGTTAGAATTTTTTTGTAATAATTTGTCTGTATTTTCTTGTAACGTTTTTATGAAGTGACCTTAGAGAGAGAGTAGTCAAGATTCCAAGATGATGGGTGTGAGCGACTCCGTGTCTCCGCGAAAAGTTGTGTCTTCTCTCAGCCGTTCATTTGAAAAATTAATTTTTACTTCTTGATAATATAATATTTTCTTCCTTTTTTTTAATAATGGGTCGACAATATCCACAGCTTCTAATTGGTGACAACTGTGGAGTAATATTAGAGCTTCTTATTTTGTGAACGTTTGCTATAACAACGTTTACGGGTCCTTTTCTTAACGAATTCCGAATACCCTAGCTAATCATTTAACTTTACATGGTAGATCAGGGTAATTGAAAGTAATGATCCATGGAATTTGCAAAAGAGCTAGCGTCAATAATTGCTTCCATATCTGGTCGATGGGTGGGTGAAATAATATCTAATTATGGCTTAGGCTTTTTAGGAATCTCTTTTTAATGGAATGCTGATCATAACAATCATTTTTTGTATGGTATGTCAAAATATCACATGTAATCAGTGGTGGATGTAGCATGTGGTGAATGGGGTCACCTGCCCCGGCTAAAATTTGTTTTAAAAAAAAAATTAGTTCTAAAAATTATAATAATACTTTTGGTTAATAAAAAATCTATGATAACATTTCTGGTTGATAGTTTTTCTAGATCCATCATTATATGCAATGTAGCACAGGGAGAAAGAGAGATAATTTTTGTCTTTACTAATCACATAGCTTCATTTTTAACCCCGTCTTTATTTCAAGATCTTATAATTACACATGATATATGAAGAGAATATAAGTTACAAAACTACAAAAAAGAGAACACTCCTCGTCAGTTGACCAATAGTATATTTCTCTAGCATTTTTTGACCAATAGTACACTTCTCTAGCATTTTTTACCCTTGCACAATCATAATAAATAAGAACATTACGAGATCTGAAAAGGACAAAACTATGGGATAACAAATAGTCTTAGGGGACTAACCTCTATTCTAAGTCGACCCCTGAAAGAAAGAAATAAGCGATTGACCCTATAACATCTTTAAGAGACCTACCTATAATAATGTATAATTCTTTTTAAAAAAATAGTTTTGCAATAAAAAAGTCTTCTTCTATTGTCACACTCCACACAGCTAAAGCGAGGCTCTGCATGCATTGATGTCATGGATGACGCAATGAACGTTTTCTTTTCCCCACATACTAGTATTCTACTGATAATAAAATTGCGATATAAAAATTGAGGTAAACGTTGTCGTTTTTGCGCTGGAGACCTCCGCATCCATTGCTACTTCCTTTGCTAAATAAAGTCCATTAGTTAGTGGGCTGAAATGTTCAATATTCTTATTGGGTCAGCAAGACGAATCGTGTTACAGATTGTGAACGCGCGGACCGCATCCTTATGGATAGAGAACGGATGTGTTAATCTCATAATTATCTCACTAGAGATTGTGAAATGCTCTAATTTTTCCGAATGCCTTACCTCATTCTTACATGTATGGCCATATGGGCTTATGATTGTGGCATTTCAGACCAATTCATCGATCGAAAAGATATAGTGACATTTTTTTCTTAGCAGAGTAATAATCCTAAGGTAAAAGTTTTTAAAAGAGTAGATCTGAGGTATCTAAAGCTTTGTTCTTTCTAAGTATATGTTTATATATGTCAGATTTTGGAAATAAGTATATACAGTATATATATATATATGTCAGATTTTGGAAATATGTTTTTCCTATATGAAAAATTATAACATAAACAAAATTTGCGTTAAGGTATTCGAGACTGACCTGATAGATCCATGCTGGATTTGATTTCAGTTTGAATATAAAAGAGCGTATTAACCATAATTTTAAAAGTTATAGTAAAAAAGAAGTGCAGATCAAACGCACACATATATATTACACACGCCTTTACCCCCTGAATTTCAACATTTCCGTTTTTCTAAGTTGGACCGGGTTACATAAATTTAAGTAAATTTCTTGAATCAAGATACATAAATTTAAGTAAATTTCTTCTACAAAAATTCTTATATTGATGTATACGTGTTTTGGACCGGGTTATTTAATTCATGTGTTATATACTTATATATTAGGCTGCTTGACCCCTAAAATAAGGAATTAATAAAATAAGAATTAATAATAATTTGGAGAAGTGAGGTCACAAAGTCCTACATCAGCAGACATTTTATGTCTTTTAGCAACGGCTTTACCTACGTAGCGTGATGTACAATTTTGGCATTTTTAACTTTTATATTACATTAAAAGGAAATACCCTAGAGGTTTACAACTAATCATGCCCATTTGATTTCGATTATCTCTATTTCGTCATTGCTTAATCAATTTTCAACTCTTTTATGTGGAGGACAAACAAGATTTTAATTAAACTCGTGAATATTCCAAAGAAATGTTCCAGGCAGTCGCTCGACACATAAATTTTTTTATGTAGGATATTTAATTGTTTGTAAGAATATATTTTAAGCAAAATGATATCCGTTAATTATTTGTTTCCATTTCGACCATCTATCTTGTTCTCTAAAATACAGTAGTCTATTTATTGACGTTTTTTAAAAAATCACTTATTATATTTTAAATTCAGTATCTTCATTTAGTGTTAGTTTTTTTAAAAAAAAATCTTGATATCATAAATGGGTGAATTTGGTCTATAACCAAAAAAAAAACTAAAACTAATTAAATAACCAAATGGACAGAGAGAGATAGGAAGAAAGGGAGAAAGAAAAAGGAGAAAATTGTTTTTTAAAACATTATAGTTCTTTTTTTTTGTTATTAGACCGAATTCCTAATCATAAATACCCTGTATCAGATTAGATTAACAAATTTTTTTTTTTTTTTACATCTATTAGATAACAAAACATAACAGTCTTTTTGCAACTAGAAGATAAATAAGTTTTTTTTTTGGTACTAATGTTAAAAAAAAAGATGAATAAGTTATCAAGTATATTAAATATTTTGCTGCGATAGCAAAATGTTTCAAATTTGATAATAAACAGTAAATGTTTTCAAAATAACAAAGTTTGCTAGAAATATAGATTTGTCCGTAAAATAATCAGAAAATAGTGTATTTTATGACATTTAAATATACTTTTGTGTAGAGAAAACACCAAAATGGTGAAAATGTTTGTCTAAACATATATATCCGTTTGTAAAATTCTCCATACATCATCAACATCAGAAAAGTTTTGCGATCACTAAAAATTGTTATTTATGGTGTGTGATAATTGAAAAAAAAAACCATTGAAATAAGAGACGATTTTTTTATCAACAAAAAAAAATGTTTTTACGTCAATAAAATGATCTAATAAGTTTAATTTCAATGAAATCCATACTTTTTAATAATAGCCAATTGATTGGAAGGGATAGACAAGAAACTAGAGATACGAATCCAATCCAAAGAATATGAGAAAAAAAAAGAAAAGAAAAAAAGGCAGGAGAATATTGTGGAAAAAGCAAGCCGTCTGATCACGTTCCTTATATTATGATTAGCGCAGAAAGATGATATTCCACCGCTAGGTATAAGATTTGCGAAGCACCTTCGCAATTCGCATTTCGCTAAAAGTATGTATTTAGTAAATATAATAATAGCCAGAAAGGTAATCTCTTTTATTCTAAGTGGGTCCATATCTAAAAAAATCGACGGCCTATGTTTCAGGAGAAATTTGCAGGACCACTCTCTCTCGTTATGTCACGTTGCAGATTCTCTTCCTTCGCTTTGTTCATCGGATCGAACTGGACCTATCTCTTTTTCATTTTTATTAACAAGATTTGTTATCGTTTTGTTTTTTTATCTTTTACGATTAACCAATATTTACTAAGGTTCTGTTTTCATTTAATTCATATATCGTAGATTCAGTACTGTTGAAACAATGTGATTTTATTCTTCTAAAATATATATGGTTCTTACAAGTTCAATTTTTCTGCCGCCAGAAACAAACAACTGTCATGGTCATGACTCATGAACTTACTTGTGAGCAGTAAAAGATATGGAAGCTGGTTTTGAATGTGTATACTATATATACACTATTATACATACATATTGACTGTAATGTGCTCCGATACAGGTAAAAAACATGATTCTAAACGTTAAAACTTAATAGAGTGGCGACGTAGTTATACCTGTCTATTGCATTATATATATGCTCATATGTTCGTCGATCTTGTACTGTTTCGTTCAAGAATATGAGATTATTTCATTTCGTGGAGTTGCGTAAAAGATACACGAATTCATTATTGAATCGAGTTGAGTATGACTGTAAATTAAGATAAAGAAGACTTCGAAAGGGAAAGGGATATCAAGGTGATGACAGTGATGATCATGTGGAATCATTATGACTTCAATTACAAATATATAAGAAATATGCAATATTTCCGAGTGAGCTCTATATTTATATATAAATTCAGAAAATGATATAGGCATATAGCTGACTATAGTTATATATTAAAACAAAATTTAAAGCAAATGATCAAAGGGATTGTAGCTAATCCTAAACCCACCACGTATCTCCGCCGCCATTTCAGCTTTTTTTTTTGCTTGGATCGACTTTTTCTTATAGGTTTTTAATTAATCTGTGGTCGTATTCTTTATAGTTCTTAATTTCTCAATTGCCTTTCTCTGTATGCGTGTTTTCTTTTGTAAACTTTTTTATAATCCAAATGGTAAAATATGAATTAGCGGCATAATTGGCTGAAGTGAAGAGCAATACTAAAAATGTTGTCAAAATAAAGTGGTTCTAAGAAGTGGAACTAAACGTTACGTGTCGTCAAAAAAATAAAATAAACGTATATGTAAACAATTCAGCGAAATAAACTTACATTTACATTTTGTATATGTTATGCAGAGCATATATACGAAAGTCAGATTTATTTTATTTTAAGTCTGGGATGTAACATTTATAGTTTTATTGAAGTGATGAAAAGCATAATTTGGTCTACCTATCCATATATAAATATATAGAAGTTAGTCTTGTTTTATTTAATTTCAAGTTGGGCTCAAATATTAAGTATGTAACGTTGGAGTCGCAGTGCCATGCAATTGGAAGAACTATATATAAAATATGATAGAAGTTAGAATCGTGGGTTGTTACTTATTAGTTTTTTATCTGTATCCGTCCATATCTATATACTTTTAAACGGAATTAACATACGAGGCGTGATATTCTCGGAAAATATAGCTATACACGAATCCTAACCGGATCACCAAACATAAAATATAACCAGATATGCGAATAAGTAAAAAAAATACGCATAGAAATGAGGAAGAATCGACAGAGTTCCAAAGGAAGAGCACTACCCACAACATATACATTATAAAAACAGAGAGAAAGAGATAGTGTTAATAAAATAAAACTCTAATCATATACTAATTATATACTAATTAACTAGGAGAACAAAGTTAACATACTAACTATAAATAGACTAATGACAATACCCACTTTGTGAAAGAAGCAATCTGAAATATTTGCAAGAAGAGAACTTTTGTTAGGTTTCCGTACGCTTTAATAATACATAAAGCTTTTATTATCGAATAAGTTGATTTAAAACTATGGGGAAAGGATTTCAAGTAGTTGTGGTGAGAGATTATGATCCAAACAGAGACTTAACGAGAGTGGAAGAGCTTGAGAGAAGCTGTGAAGTCGGGTCTTTGTTAGTTGATCTCATGGGTGACCCGCTTGCCCGTATCCGACAATCTCCTTCCTTCCACATGCTGGTACGTTTTTACAACATGTACACGTTTATGTTCAATGCTTTTGATTTGCTCTATTTGCTTTTTTTTTTTTCTTTCTCGTTTTAATTTTGGCAATGCATGTGGCAGGTGGCAGAGATCGATAAAGCGATAGTTGGGATGATAAGAGGAACGATCAAGACGGTGACCCGCGGTGGAAATGCAGTACGCGATCAAAGTCGTCTACACGACGACAATTCACCGGCAATAAGCACCACCAAACTCGCCTTCGTCTCCGGTCTCCGAGTCTCTCCATACTATAGGTTCGAATTCTCTATAGTGTTTTCTTTTGTTAATCTCATTATAACAATGCCTGACTACACATTTCTTACAATCATTCCTATATAAAACAAAACCATATGATGCTTACTAGTTAAAATTATAATATTTTGATGATACGTAACGCCTAACGGAAAAGGAAGTTAACATTATTTGCTTACGATTTTAAAATATTGAAATCTAATTAAAATTTTTAAAATATTGCAGGAGGATGGGAATTGGACTGAAACTGGTGCAAAGACTCGAAGAGTGGTTTCGACTAAACGACGCAATTTACGCATACGTGCAAACAGAAAACGACAACGCAGCTTCGGTCAAACTCTTCACCGAGAAAAGCGGTTACTCCAAATACCGAACACCTACTTTCCTAGTCAACCCGGTCTTTAACCACCGAGTCACGGTCTCACGCCGAGTCAAAATCATCAAACTCAATCCCTCCGACGCTGAGTCACTCTACCGCAACCGTTTCTCCTCCACCGAGTTTTTCCCTACAGACATCAACTCAATCCTCACCAACAAACTCTCCCTCGGCACTTTCTTGGCCGTACCACGTGGCAGTGACTACGTTTCCGGGTCTGTACCCGGCTCGACCGGGTCATGGGCAGTTATAAGTATCTGGAACAGTAAAGAGGTGTACAGACTTCAGGTGCAAGGAACCTCTCGTCTCAAACGCACATTAGCGAAGACGACGCGTCTTTTCGACGGTGCGTTTCCGTTTTTGAAAATACCGTCGTTTCCTAATCTGTTCAAGCCGTTCTCGATGCATTTCTTGTACGGTATCGGCGGAGAAGGGCCACAGGCGACGGAGATGGTTGAAGCGCTTTGCTCACACGCTCATAACTTAGCTAAGAAAAGCAGTTGCGCCGTCGTGGCTGCTGAGGTGGCGAGCTGTGAGCCATTGAGAGCTGGTATTCCTCATTGGAAGGCGCTCTCGCCGGAGGATTTGTGGTGCTTGAAACGTCTCCGAGATGACGACGGTGTAGACTGGACTAAGTCAACGCCAGGATTGTCCGTTTTCGTTGACCCTAGAGAGATATAAATCATTTGTTTATAATATCTTTAGAGGAATCAAATTTACAAAAGCCAAAGACTAAATCTCAGTGTTATACTAGAGAGATGATCTACTCGTTTTTTTAGTTCTATCTGTGATTTCATACTCGATCAACTGTAATTAAACTGGTTTACAAGCACAAGCTAGTAAAACATACATATGCACCAGTGTTACCTGAATCATGTATCGTTATCATTTATGTATTAACGGATTGATGTTCATAAAAGAGCAAATCGTTACAGGTATGAGACGACATGCTTAGAGACTTAATGATTTCACAGCAAAATTGTAATTTTATATGTTATTTTTCATTGAAAAAGATAAACAGTAATTGATCATATATAGTTGATTAATCTCCGCTTGTAAAATGTAATTTCCTATTCCCCATAGGAAAGGAAGTCAAAACCAAAGTCTACGGTTTTTGGTACGAAGATCGAACTTTATTTCAAAGTAAAAGTTTTATTCTTGGTCAACGAGGAAAAGGCTGATGAATCCAAACTAAACAGATAATAAAAGCAAATAAACTAACAAAATGGAACAAACGTAAACTTTTGAAAGTATATAATATCAGTTGGATGACGTAGAACAAAGAAGCTCATGGAAGACTAGCCAACTTTTCTTTATAGTTTTTCTGGTCAAATTTGGCCGGCTAGACCCTTTTTGTTTTATAAAATAGATGATTTTCTCGCAAATTGCTAGTATTGTCATTAACAAAGAAAGAACAGGTTCGTTCGATAGATACGAAGTTTTTTTAGAAGATTTATCCCAATTAAAAACAATCCATAATACCCATTAGTTCTTCTAGGAGACTTACAAAAGATTGTAGAACACATCATGTGACGATTAAAACAGATGCCAGAAACAACTAAGCTAAACAACTAAGTCAAACGAAACCTTAGAATTTGGATTATACATTCTTGCAAACATCAGTTTTCTACATTCTTGCTTACCATTTTATTCCAGAGAAAATAAGTAAAGAAACATTAGAGTTTGGATTTCTCAAAATTGTAATGGTTAGATAACCAAAAACTTTGGGTTATACTTGTCACCATAACAAAACTTATAATCTAAGCAAACCAAGTTTGATCTAAAGCAAGTTAGCTTAAAAGAAAAGCCCTAAGAAAGAAAGAAAAAGTCGAAATGGTCTAAAGTCAAGAAGACGATCTTCTCCGGCGAGTAGAAGGTGTCGATTTATCATCAACGGTGGTGGCTGAGCCAGGACTTTCAGACGTATCTGAGCTACTAACATCTCCAACACCATCTCTGTCTTTACCAGTCCAAAGCTTCGAGAAAAGCCGAGACATGACAACTCCTTTAGTCTTGGTCTTCTCAGTACTACTTGTCTTGTCCCTCGTCGTCGTTGTCGTCTCCTCAGTGGCCGTGACTGAGTCACACTCTTCTTCCGTCGTTGTCCTCGAGCTCCCGTGAGAGCCACTCGGTGGAAGAGTAGTTTTCCCGGTGGGACACGTGGCAGTGGCGCGAACCTGCTCGAAGAAGAGGATCTGCACAACGACCCGTAAAGGTAACCGCTCGTTTTGAACAGCGTGAGCACACGCCTCCGGTGATAACTTCCGGCAATCCATTAACCGGCAAATCGCCTTCTTCTCACTCTTTGTTATTCCTGGATGTTGCTGTAAAGACCACGAGACACATATTTAGTTTCAACTGACTAATAAAGTCGTTGCATTTGAAAGGACAAGAGTTACCTTCAAGAACATGTCAATGGCACGATAAACACCATCGTGTGATGATCTTGGGAAATTCGAAACCTTTTCTGCTATTGCTATGAACTTTGAAGGAGAGAAATTGGGTTCGACTCTCGCGATCTCAGCTAAATACCCATCGATTAGTTTGGCGACGATTGCTTTTGAGCTGTCTGAAACAAAGGCATGTTCTTGGTTGATGTCCGAACAATCAAGCTCGTCTCTTTTCTGTGTTTGTGTAACGAACTCATCGACTAATGTCTCGACGATATCAATGTCATAGACTGTTTCACATCCTTGAGATGCTCTGATCATGAGATCACCCACATTTGCTTCCTCTAGCTTCAATCCTATTCTACTACTCAACTCTTTCCTCTCTTCTTCTCCACAATCCAGAGAAACCGATAACTTCAACAGCTTGATCAAGAACCCACAAGAAACACTCTGTTTCTCACTAGGCAACAGCGAAGTCAATGTCTCCAACAAAGATCTTCGTTCGTCCACGTCATACTCATCAACATCATCATCATCATTATCATCTGTTTGGATTCTCTTCGCAGCATATACCTCAACAGCTTCTCCTATAACCTCAGGTGAAACCCCGCCTTTTCTTCTGATAGTCGAGATCACTCTCTTGTATACATCAATGCTAAGCTCGGCGAGATCCTCGACCCACCAATCTCTAGGCACGCCATTCTTCTTGTTATTAACCTCCGGAGGAAGAAGCTTTCTTCGGTTATACGTATAAGACCAATCTACTCTCGCTGGATCCATAACAGCTTTCAAAGCGATTGATTCCAAACACCTTACATCGAGCTTCACATCTTCAGACCAAGGATGAAACGATCTTGTCGTCTGGAGAACTATGATGGAGTCTTTCCAGCTTCTCAATACACTCGAGTTCAAGAACACCTCGATCTTGTATACAAGATTCCCGCTTTCAATCGATTCATACATCTCGAGATACTCAGCAGCGCAACGCACAGCGACAACATTGTAGGCGTTGAGTGTAACAGTCATTCCGTAACAGAACTTGGCGCATATCTCGAACGCTGAAGGTCCTCCCGGAATATCAGGAATGCTTATTTCATCATCTGCTTGTTCGTCCATCGTTGCAGCTATCAGTTTCTGAAGTCGAGCGCTTTTGGAGAGCAGAGGAAACTGTTTTTTTGAAACACAAACCAAAAAAGCTGTTGACTTCTCCAATAGATACACAATGGTTTTGACTTCTGAGTTAAGATTTTAGTTTTTACCTTATGAAGATAGAATTTCACATCTCCAACATTTACAACTACGTCGGTTGCTAAATCCGATGCTACGTACCTGTAAGCAGCCAGAAATGTAAAGATTCATATGAAAAAAGGAACCAATGAAAACACTCAAAATCTTTAAACACATTTATTACTATACCTTATACAATCTTCATCAGACTGAAACGAATCCGGTTTGGATCCAAGTTTCATAAACTTCATTTCTCCTTTAAAACGCACAAATAAACAAACTAGAATGAGGTTTTTGTTCTGCTCTCTTCTTCTTCTCTCAAATAGAATCTGCGAAAATAGTTGTAGTCACCACAAGGGCATTAGGGAAACAAAATCTGAGATCCTTATTGGATGCAAAAGTACAAACAAGCAGAGTGTTGTTGAAGCATAAGCTGTGAAAACTTTATAAAAACAGCCTTTAAAGACTTAAACTGAAAGAGAAGAAACGTATTTTGCTTATTTAGTTGGGTAACTTTTTTTTAAGAGATTAAAGGGAAACATGAAAGAGCAAAATACACACACACACAAGAAAAGAAAAAAAAGAGGAGATGCTCTCCACTTGCTATAAACCCGACACGTTGCATATTTCTTTATTACAAAATTCTCTGTTTTGTTTTGGTTTTTCAATGTTCTGTTTTTGTACCGAATCTTTTTTCAGGTTCAGAAAGCATCAAAGGAAGAAGAAACAAAAACCCAGAACCCTAGAAAAAAGTGCGAATATCCGGATTAAGAATAAAGCAGTGTTCTTGGTTTGTGTCGAGGAACAAAAACATTAAATAGAAATTAAAAGAAAATCTATGGAAGTCGATGGATAGAGTTGATAAGAAGAAAAAAAAAAGGTTATGTTATGTTGCTGAGATAAAATTAAGTATCAAAACCCTGTGAAAACTAGATCGACCGATTTATAGAAAATCAAATATTTTTATGGTCTTAAGCTACCAAAACATGTGGCTCAAGTTTCGTATCTACTGAACTGAAATGTGTTGGTAGAAGTCTAGTGTCTAGTCACAAACCCTAGAAACGAAAAAAAAAAACGTGGATTTTCAGGTTTTTATTTCGATATTGTTATAAGGTTTTCGGGGATAATAAAAATCAAGAAAATGAATAGTAATAAACGAAAACTCATACCTTTGGTGGAAAGACCGAAAGAGAAGCCTTCTTTAGGATCGATTCGATAGAAGTTATGGAGAGAAATAAAACCAGAGACAGGGGAAAAAAGGGTGGGCTATATTGCTGCTTGTTTGTAGACAGAGAACTCTAATCCAAGAGAAATCCGACAAAACACAAAACAGCAATCCAACAAAAAAATAAAACCTAAAAAGTAAAAAAAAAGAAAAGAGAGACTCAAAAAGAAGATGAGCTGTTTTCTTATATCTTCTTCCTTCTCGCCTTGGTGCAAATCTGAAACCCTCAGAATGTTCTGTCCCCTTTCTCTCTTCCTCTTATCTCTCTCTCTCTCCTCCCAATGTCCCACTCTCTGAATCAGCACCACCGCCTCCACCACTCAGCCTTTAAAAAAAAAAACTTTATTTTTATAAAATTTTGATTTAAAAGAAAAAGCTGTTTTTTGATAATTACCCAGGATTTGTCTCACTGTTTTCAATCGAATTCAGTGATGTGTTACCTTCTTATTTTTTTTCTTTTCTCTCGTGGATAAAAACTAGAATCAGTGGTTTGTTTAACTTTAAAAGCGTATAGTAGGAAGTAGCTACAATTTAATGTAATGTATTTATAAACTCAGTCACGCTAAATCTGACAAGAAAACACTGTGCTCTGCTTCCTTTATCAATATCTCAATTCTGACTCGCTCTCTCTTTTTTTAGAAAAATATTACAGTATTTCTACTGAGCATTAATTCATAAATATCAATGTTCAAAAAAAAAAATTGAGTTCATAAATAGTATCAATGCAAATTGCGAGTCAAAGTCGGTCTTTTTGGGAATACTGTATGTGTACAATAGTTTGGTTTGGTGGGTTGACTACGGAAGCCAATGTTTTTTGTCTAAGTAAAAATGAATACGAGAGTCTCTTTTATTTTTGACCGACAAACAAACAAAAAAACTGTTAAATAATTTGTCATTCTTATAAATTCGTTAATTCTTCGTAAAAATTCTCGTTATTTGCAGTATTTTTTACGTGCAAATTTATTGTTCTACTCGGCTTCAGAAGAAAGAGAGAGGAAAAGACACTATATGATCTTCGTTTTAAAAAAAAAAAAATTTCTATACCGGTAAAAACAAGTGAACCCGTCTTTTGCCCTAGTGGACGAAAGGGGACCGCACGCAACATTCTTCTTTTTTATTGCCATTCTATATAGCTCCCATATTATAGTTAACATTCAAAATTATGTAGTCACTACATCAATTAATAATTAAATACCAAGTAATTACGTAAAAACTATTTTTATATCAAACCTGTTTCTCTTTATATCTCCTCTGCCTTTTAATTCTTTCAACAGACCCCAACACTGAAATCCAAAAGGATCCAATGTCAATTAAAAATATGTTTACTAGTAATATTTTAACATGGGGTTTGTACCACGTCACCCTCGGGCGCATCCGCATGAATGTAGATGTTTATATAATGCGATTAAAGTAAAAGGTGGAGTATATTTATTAGCTTATAATTCGTGGTGTCAAGTCCTTATGCACGATACATTAGTTTTGTTTGCATAGTGACATTATCGGCTAGCTCTCGAAGATGTCTTTAATGTGAAAACTATAGACATAAAACAGATACCATGAAGAACTTAATTTTTGTTTTAAGGAAAAGCATAATAATTACACTCAAATAAAAAGGAGAGCACATAAAAACGAGGGTCACATGATTATGGAGAAAGATAAGGCATCGTTAAGAGTTTGGTCGGTTAGGGGAAAGCTGATGATTACTTCCAACGGTTTTGGTCAATGGACTTTTGAAGACTGAACATTAGTAGTACATATCACATGTGCTTTGTGGATTTTTCAACGTCATATCTCGAATGTCTAATTATATACTAAGCCATCCCTCAATATGTTGATTTTCGCCACTTGGAATAGCGACATTTAGGTACTCATCTAATAAAGATAGATAGATAGATAGAGATAACGAAGTCGAGGGGAGAAGGAGCTAGATGACGATGTTAAAAAAGGATCATTATATCTATAGCGCACTCACTAGCATACATGTAGGTTTTTTGGACATTTCCAAGGAAAACAACGCTATCAAACATTGAATATTTGAATACAAAAAAAAAAAAAATTTAAACTAACAAGCAGTTTTCATTATTAATATCGGTTAATCCCGTTCTCAGTTTTGTAGTATAATACGAATTAATTAGTAAAACAAGATAAAATAGTTATGAGAAAGCACATGGGACGCGCAGATTCTGATAGACAAACAAGATCGAATGCATGCATATTTGCTGATTCACTACCGTGTGTGGGTAACATGTTCGAATCATTACGGTCAAAGCTATTGTAATATTCAATTTTACTCCCCTTATACCAACTTAGTTTTGTATTTCTTCTCACCATTAAAATATATAAACTCTGGAACAATATTATTCTCAATCAAATCATCTGGTCGATTGACATAGTAGTTAGGACGAAATATACATTCCTTCCTCAAAAGTGGACCACTTAAGAAAAAGGTCCAACAAACAATCACATGGGCTTAATGAGCAGGCTACTTTCGAGCTAATATCACTAAATGGGTTTACATTTGAATTTTGAGATGATGGAGGTCCGTTTCGTGAGTTCGATGATGACGGTCCACAAAATCTGGTATTTTACCATCTTGTTCCATAGGCCATATCAAACCTATTTATCTGTTGAAAAAGGTTTTGGTATTAAAACAAGTTTTATTTTAGATTCAAAACAGTTACGATTTTAAATTTAAATTTAATGTTGGTTTGTTTTGTCATAAACATTTTTCGGTCTATCTGGATACAGTTCTGATTATTGCTACCAAACTTTAATACGCGAGGATTTTACATTTTGGATAAAAACAAAAATCAAATCGGAGACTGTTACAAATCTTTTAATATATCCAGACTAATCCATGCTATGAAACGTTGCAAATCATATTAAAACAGGAAACTATGACAGGTATTTATTGAGTATTAAGAAAATAATTAATGTGAAGGAAACAGATCACTAGGAGCTGTGAGTAACAGAATTCAAGTGGCTTTCCTTTGCTTGCGGAAGCAAATGAAGTATAGATTACGTAAAATAATTTCCTAAGGAATAAATAAGAATTTCAGTATTACAGAACGGTCCACTATATAATAACGTGTACGATCCAATCAGCCATCTCTCTATTATTATTGTTTTTTTTTTATAGAAAAATATGTCAATATCCCAATTGTTTCCTCTATCTATAAACAAATCCAACAACAAATAAACATTTGTTTTTAAAATAATAACAATAATGATAATGCAATTGTAATTGCTCAAGTCCACTCCAATCATTTTCATTACAGACTCAGTCAAGCCGAAGCAACTGGTAAGAAACGACCGTTAATCTTCACCGTCCACTTACTCCATTCTCCGTTTGAAAGTTGACTATTGTATTCACCGAGTCAACGTCAAGACATCACCACCGAGACTTGATCAGCCGGTAAATTTAAGTCAAATCCTCGGTGGCCGCCGACGGCGCTTTGTTCAGACGATCTTTCATCATCAACCTCGCTGACGTCACTACCACCGACGGCTTCTACGCTGTTGCTGCTACTGACGTTACCGTTTCCGTTATTACCACCGTCATAGTGACACCGCTTGTGTCCACCTAACGCTTGACCAGACGAAAACGACTTGAAACAGATTGAACAAGTGTGTGTCTTCCCGCTTTGACCAACACCGTTGCTAGCATTAACGTTACCGTTAACAACAACAGCCGAAGCGCCGTTACTCTTACTGTGACTGTTGTTAGTAGACGGCTCTTGGTTACTAGTAACGTTACCGTTATTCGCCGGTTTCCGGTGACTCGTCTTGTGTCCACCCAGGGCTTGGTAAGAGGAAAATGACTTTCCACAGACTGTACACTTGTAGCTGCCGTGATCGGAAGAGGGCTGACGTGACGGCGGAGACGGAGGAAGAGGAGATCGTACGGCGGAGCCACGAGCGAGCATGAGGAGACAAAGAGCGAGATACTCTTCTTCGGAAGGAGTCGTTTCTTGGTTGTGATGATTCTGATCAAAACGTTGTCGTTTGGTGCGTTTTCTTTTAGCCCATTGCTCCAGATTCTCCGGCTCCATTTCTTCGCGATACCGGAGAAGAGGCCGAGCGGTGGCGGTGGCTGAAGTTGGAGAATTGAGAGTCTCGAGAGCCATACAGATGTTTTGTTCTTCTTCTTGTTTTGAGGTGTGGTCTTGAGGTATTTAAGAAGAAGAAGAAAGAGTGAAGTGTGTGATGTATTGTGAGCACGTCTTGTGTTTGTGTTGTGTGTGTTTTGGGAGTTGGTTTGATTTATATATATATTTTGTTGGAAATCTTTAGAATTGGGATTGAGAGTGGGAACGTGGGCTATGAGTGATCAAGTGGTGCTGCTCTTGCTTTCTTCAATCCATTAAATTCCTTTATTTTTATCTATTATGTTGTCATTAATTTTGGAATATTATAGGATTTTTATTTTACCAAGTCAATGCGTTGTTTTTAGTTAGAACTTGCCAAACTTATTGAGAAATTTCTTCGAAATGATACTAGTATGTTGTATTGCAAAAGATTACTAGTATTCGGCAATAGACATGCCTACTTAAACACTTTCGAGTTTACCGACCAAGCTAATTATGTCATATAGTCTCGTGACTGGAACCTTTTTATCAATCCGATAATCTGTTAGTATTAATTGCTTTCTATGATCCCCAACTTTTGTTTCCAATAGATTGTTTAGTCCACTTGCACTTCCATAGATATCCCTCTCAACTATATGATACGTGTGAATCACCCTTTAATTTCTCATACGTAGAAGACGGAGTTTTCACCAATTGGTTGGGAAATATTAAAAGTTTTTAATTAAATGTATCGAAGATGTTACGACTTTCAAGTTGATTCTCACACTTTTCGCGGTAGTTATACTTGTTTGCTTTGGATTTAATATAGAAAAACAACGACGATTAGGAATGTAAAAACTATAATTAAAATTAAAATCAGGAAGACAGTTGTTCTTTAAATGGAGTGCCATATCTTCGGAGTTGTATTTAAAATTTTAAATCGAAAAGAAGAAGCTTTTGCCACTCTGGAGTGTGATCTCTCTTTCCGTTTTGTGATATGTGGTGGCATTGGGCCATTGCTTATCTGGCATTCTCGCATTGGCTATAGAAGGCTGGAGTTTTTTTCTGGTAGCCCACGTGGCGTAACAAGAATGGTGAAGCTTTTCGGTGGATAGTTAAAGTCGGTACGAGACTTAAGCCTCAGGCTACATGACGGTGACAGGTCGTTGCAACACCGTCAACACACACCGTTTCATACACTACCTCTGTTTGATTGATCCAAAGCTTCAATTTGATTATTTAGAAAAAACTACTTTCTTAAAAGCCTTACAATTTTAATTTATCGCGAAGGAAAATAACAACTCAATTTTCTCTAGAGATGCATACGTATTCATCCTAATTGTGTGTGTGAAACTTGCCCACTAGTCAGTAGTCACCAACTTAAACCCCATAACAATGGCGTTAAAAAACAAAGAAACAAAAGAAGATGATATTTTAATAATGTGTTATATAACAATTGGGCTTCGTTGACGAGGATAAAAAGAAAGTAGAGTACTGGGTCTTAGTCTTCGTGTTGTTGCATTATGAAGTGGGTCGTGGTTGCTCTCATAAGAGTTCTTGCCTACTTAGTCAATTCAACTACCAAAAACACTTCAACGAATCTAAAAGCTGTCGTTTTAGCTGAAGAATCTTAGGAAACTTTCGACGCTACTCAATGCGGACACAAAGTGTACATAGAAACAGTCTTACGAATATTCGCAAAGCTAACGATTACAATAACAGAAATTTCATTAGTCAATAGATCTGAACTACACGAAACAACAAAATCCCATCATCAGTGGCAAAAAGAAGTATGCGATTAACTCACGTATCAAAGTAGCAATAACAAGAACTCAGTCAACAAGATCAGAGTGGCGCAGCGGAAGCGTGGTGGGCCCATAACCCACAGGTCCCAGGATCGAAACCTGGCTCTGATATAAATCTAATTCGTTTTTTTTCCATTCTGATATAAAACAAAGCCCATTAACAACCGGACTGAATGGTATTGGGCTTTAGATTAACAGTTATTAACTAGATTAACCCTTAAAAGAGTCCATAATTTCGAATAAACAAAACTAGAGATAAGTTCTTAACTAATTAATAATTATCGATAAAATCTTCGTTCTTCTAGTTCCTCCGACAAATCTCAACTCAGAAGAAACCGACAATGCTGATAACCTGCAACAAAACGAATAAAAATCATGACTTTGTAACTCTTTCAACTGTAAATCTGTTATTTTGTTGAACTTACTTGGGTCAGTTGTGATGAGCATGGCGGTGCCACCGAAAGAGCAAGTGCCTCCGCTTCGCTTATTCTTTTGCCAGTAACTGTTGAAAGCATAGGAGGCGTGAGCCACGGTCGTGTCTGGGTAGAAACATATCCCGTGAGGTTTAATCTCATCGCAGTCGGCTCCTCCTTGTCCGCATGCAAAATCCAAAGATTGCTGTAATGTCTCCGCCGCTACGCTCGGTTTCGCCACGCACCATAGCCCTTCCACGCCCTTCTTCTTCACGGGTGACGGTGACGGCGACGGTGTAGGAGTCGGTGGAGGAAGGCACGGCGGAAGAGAGATTCCTGGAGTCGGGAGAGGAGATAGTTCCGGTGGAAATAGGGAAGCAGATGACATCGGAGCTTGCTCCGGCGAAAGTTGAGGAGGGGAGGAAAATGGGGGTTTAGGGTATCCGATGGAGGAGTGAATTGGTGAGTTTTCCGGTGATGGAGAGGGTAATGTCGGGAAGTTGAGTGTGAATTTTCTGCTAAAACCGGTTAAAGACCTTAGATTTCGTCTTGTCTTTGTCGTCGTGGCTTCTTGTGGTTCAGTGTCTAAGAAGTTCACCTTGTGGAAGCTCAGAGATCCGAATTTCTCCACGGACTGAAGCAAATCAAGATGGTTATCAAGCGAAGAAAGGAAATTTAGAGGTGGGTTTATGGTGAAAGTGGAGTTTATGGATTTGAGGAAGACAAGGACAGGCTTGAAGACTTGGAGATGTCGAAGGGTGTCTGGGTTGTTTAAGCACTGGTACGAGAAGCCACATGAGACTTTGATGTTCTTCTCAAGACCCCATCTTGTAAGAGAATGGTAAAGGTTCTTCAAAGCTGGCAGAACCAGATCAAAGCTGGGTTTGTGTTGTGTGGTTTGGCAAGAATCAGGGGAAAAAATAACAATGGTTGTGATTTTGGTGGAAGGGTAACGAGAGAGGACATGGCTTTTAAGCCAAGTTTCAGCTTTTATGATGCTTGTGGAAATCTCAGTAATGGTTTTGTTGTCTCTCACAGAAACAGCTAGATCTTCATCAGTGGGTTGAACAAGTTGAAGGACCTGGTGATGGAGATTCAGAGCTTCAATGGGTGTTGATTCTTGACCCGCTCCTGCATATAGATTAGAGCTATGAGTTGCAAAAAATAAAAAACAAAAACAACAAAATTCTTTAGCGCTTTGTTTTTGCTTTTTACCTGCAAAGCCGAGAAAGGGAATGAAGAAGAAAATACAGAGAAGATGGCTCATTTTTACTTTAGCACAGTTTCTTCTCTTTACTTGTGTTTGGTTTCTTTTCTCAGGCATGTGAGAAGTTTATAAAAGATGGTGTTTTAAAGAGTACAGAGGAAGGATGAAAATATGGTCATATTTTACATTTTAAGGAAAAAAATAAAAAGCAAAATGTTGCATAGTGACTGTTGTTCTTGGGTTGAAATCTGTGGTATATATTTTGATATTTTCAGGATATCTATAAAAGTGGTGTATTCAACACTGACATGAAAAATAATGCCGTTGAAATGTTGAAATTGTTCTGTTTTAAGAAACCGTACATTGTGACACCTGTCTTTGTGGGCACACAAAAAAAATAGTTCGTTACTTTGTTTGACTGCTAGTGTTCATTGGATAGAGATGTTTTAATCCATATTTTGCGAGATGATAGTGGAATCGTACGATGGTATGAAGCGAAAATATAGATAGAGGTGTTTAAATCCATATTTTTTTCTGAAACTAATACGAGGTTCAATGAGTTAATGTATTTGACGTCATGTTTATTTTGGTTTTGGTCAACGAAATTTTGTGTTTTTTTTTAGTCAATAAAAATTTATGCTTAAAATGATTTACATCAAATTTTATATTTTAAATGATAAAATTTGAAATATCCAATAACATTTCGACGAATTTTATCATTTTAACAGGTTAATAACTTAACTAACTTTTTTTTTTCACAATAAATAACTTAACTAACTAATTAGCATTTTACCGCCATGTTATAGGCCATAGGATCAATAGAACGGATAAATGGGCTTTATTTGGGCCCTTCAGTACAGCCCGTATCATTGGGCTAATTGACCATTGGTTTTTCGCTTCTTTTAAAGGAAAGCTTCTTCTTCTTTTTTTGGTCAATTTAAAGGAAAGCTTTTAATTTCATCAATTTAATATTCACAATCTGATTTCATTAAGTTATTTTATTTGAAAGGCTGTGGTCAGACTGAAATTATTGAGCAAAGTGGTGCGGGATTCTAAAATTGCTTTGAACGTTTTGCATAATCCCATCACAATCATTATGACAACACTAGGAAGGGATTTCCAAGTAGCTTTATCATGATTACCACCAATAATTAATATTTAATCAATCAGATAATAAAAGAAAACTAACCAAATAAGAGAACGACACTGACTTAAAAATCCAAGCATTGCCCCATTCGACCATCTTCTCGGATCTGTCGGTATCATTAGTTCATTACATGCTTCTAATAGTTTTATTCAACGTGAGTTTCTCTTAATTACATCAAAATATTCATTTAAAAAATAATATAACTCGATTCGAGAGTATAGTCATTGGTGATTGGTGCAACCTTCACAGAATATAGATTTTACACGAAATTTAATCCTGTAAAATGCAACGTTGTATATAGAAGGTACTATTCATACCATAATTCTGCCTTGTCTCGATAGAATTATCAAATTGACAATAATGATAGAAAAATGATTACAAAAGTGTTGAAGAATATTATTTATCTTCACCCCTAAGTGTTCGGTAGATTTTATGTTACGTGGAACTTAAGAAAACCTTTCTTTCCTCTGGCATTTGTTTTATGGCCAAGAGGAATATTTGTTTCTTCTTGTTGACAATGCATTAAGGCAGTTCTCACACTAGGCAGCCAAAAGTTAGAAGTATGCTCAAAAGAACTAAGAAGTACGCTTAAAAGAACTAATAATGCAATTTATACAACTCACGCTGTAGATAATAATTAAGTCTGAACCTCTCGTCTGTATTGTCACGAACCTTCATGCATTATTCATTAGTAAAATAGATAGAGGATTAAGGGCACATTTGTAAATGGTAGCAAAAGAAATTGGCTACAAAAACAAAAACTGGAAAAGGTATAAAGATGAAAGATAATGAGAAAAGTTATTTGTTAAAATATAAAGAGAGCAAGAAAGCAAAACGCTAGAGAGAGCGTGTGCTTGACCTCTTTGTTCTACACTTGTCAATTTCCATTAATAAACATAAACAATAGCCTGAGAGTCGGTGGATCTATAAACCATTTATTTTCTTTTACCCAAAAAGACGAAAGAAACGAAAATTGAAAGAATAAAAGCAAAAATAAAGGAAAAGATAAAAGATAGGGATGTAACATTGAGCCCGTTGTGTCACTTTATTCCAAAATTACATGTATGGGTCTTCTTTCTTTCTTTTCTATACACATCTTTTTGTTTTTAATATAGACTCGCCATGAGCTTGACATATACGTATCAACCCATTTTCACGTTACAAAAAACATGTCCTCTGTCTTTGAAAGTAGTTGTAAGAAGAGTTAAGTAAATCTTGTTTAATTTTTCGAAACTGCATTTTAAATTCTCGAGCAATACAAATATACAATACAATACAGTCCAGTGTTTCTTATATTCATAGGAAAAATTAAAGAATATGTGTATTTGTAATAAAGCTGAAAATTACCATTTACCATCAGTTTACAGTCTATTTATAAAAATATTTGTTAGTGATAAAAAAGAAACTTTTAAGGTCTTTTTGAAAATTGCAAATGTCGGCCCATATTCTCATATACGATGGACTGGACCACAGTGGATTGGCTTTCCGGCTATAGAATCAGCCGGATTTTAGGTGGTGTTGTTTGGTTTAGAACATGAGTTACTAATTATTTGTAATTCTAAAAGATACAATAAAATCGAAAAGTCGATAAAGGAATGGTATGTACATGTCTTTTTCCTCCGGCTTGGTATCAACAACGAAGCAAAACTGGAAATTTCTACGTTGGGCGGAAAAGGACAGTCACATTCTTCGTTAAAATTAATAGTGATATAAGGATTATTTCGTCTTTGACCATATATGAGAATGTTGAGTCTCACGTGGCGCGGATTTCCAAAATCATATATGCTGTGTCGAATTACAAAATGAAATCTAAATGTAAAGCAACCATGAGAGAGTCCTTCCACGGTTTAATTACAAAGTTGAATTTTAACACTACCAAAATTCGTTAGTCAATATCCCCGACGCTGGATGTGAAATGTGAGGCTGTCTATTCATCATTTTAATGTCTTTTACCTCCAAATTGCTCTCAACTAGTAAATCTTTTATTAATTTGTTTGTTAAACACATGTTTGTTTGCCGCGCACAAATAATGCGACTATAGTTTTGTTTTTAAAAAGTATTTAAGGTTAATTAACGGATAATTAAAGGGAGGTAAAAAAAGTAGCTTAAACGATCCCGGAATGCTGACGTCAGCACGTTAAATCTCAGATCTTGAAACGAAACGAACTTTCGTTTCCTCTCCTCTGCTCTCTTACTTTCCCCTTTTTCCACCTTTTTTCTTTTCTTTTTTCCCATTAAACCATTTCTTATTTTTCTTTCC
>KE154866.1:547695-634123 GCA_000411075.1 Sisymbrium irio | reverse complement strand
AAAAAAAAAAAAAACAAAAAGACCCCAAACAAAAAAGAAGCAGAGAGAAGATGAATTTAGAGAGAGAGGAGAATTGTAAAACGGTTAAACAGAATTCTTCGCCATGAGAGTTGTTGTTGAATCGAGAAGATTCTTCTTCTTCTTCTTCTTCTTCTTCTACTTCTACATCCTTTTCTTATCCTCTTCCTCCATTATCTCCATTGATGGCGCGAAGCTGAACCAATTCAGTAGCGAGACTCATCATCGAAGAATCCTCCATCAGCCGCTTTTCCCTGATACTTCTACTCCTCCTCCAGATTTCGAGTCGACGCCGTCTCCTCCTACACCACCAGACGCTCCCGATCAGCCATTTTTCCCTGAGAATCCCTCTACGCCTGACCAAACTAACCTTCCTCCTTCTCCTCCACCACCATCTCCTTCTTCCGCTGACGTCAATGGCGGATTACCGATACCGACTGCTACTACTCAACAGGCGAAACCTGGGAAGAGACTCGCGATCGCTATCTCCGTTGGAATTGTCACGCTCGGTATGCTTTCAGCTCTCGCTTTCTTCTTGTATCGTCACAAAGTGAAGCACTCAAGCGATACTCAGAAACTCGTGAGCAGAGGAGGAGGTGGAGGAGATGGAGGCGGTTCTCGAAGATTCCAGGAAGATCCGTTACCACCGACGTCATCTACATTTCTTTATATGGGAACTGTTGAACCGAGCCGTGAATCCGCTACCGACTCTGTTGCCGCAACTAACGGACCGGTTAACACTTCTCCGTACCGGAAATTAAATTCTGGTAAGAGATCGGATCGGTACAGGCCTAGTCCTGAGCTTCAACCGCTTCCTCCTTTAGCTAAACCTCCTCCTCAACAACCGTCTGATAACTCCCCCTCGGCCTTGTCTCCTTCCACGTCATCTTCTGATGAGGAATGTCGCGACGCTGCGTTTTACACGCCGCATGGATCTGCTATCAGCAGCGACGACGGTTACTACACTGCATTTCCTAGGTCAGGCAACAGTAACGGCCATTCCTCTGGATCAGTTCCTCACTCCAAGAGGACTTCTCCCAAGTCTAAGTTCGGAACATCAGCATCTTCTAGGTCGCCGGAGATGAAGCACGTTATCATTCCGTCGATAAAGCAGAAACTCCCGCCGCCGCCTCCGGTACAACCTCCGCCTCTAAGGGGAGTGGAAACCGATGAAGAAGAGCTTCCTTATTCACAGAACAAGCCTAAGTTCTCTCAGCCTCCTCCTCCGCCGAATAGAGCGGCGTTTCAGGCGATTACTCAGGATAAGTCTCCTGTCAGCACACGGGTTTCACCACGGAGGTCTCCTCCTCCACTCCATGCGCCACCTCCACCTCCACCTCCTCCTCGTCCTCCTCCGCCTCCTCAGATGAGGCCGAGGGAGTTCCAGATACCTCGACAACACAGCAATTCAGAAGCAACGAGTAAGCCAGACGATCTTTCGAGAAAGCTAGCGTTCAGGACTCCAAGTCCTCAGTCGAAAGCTGTTCAAGAGGCCAAAAGTGTGTCTCTTGAGAAAACAGGAGACGGTGACACGGATCCAAGCAGGCCAAAGTTAAAGCCACTCCACTGGGACAAAGTACGCGCGAGTTCTGATCGAGCCACAGTTTGGGACCAGCTCAAGTCAAGCTCATTCCAGTGCGTATCACACTTTTCTGCATTGTTGTGCGTCTTTCGTTTTGAGTTTTCTATTTTCAATAACCTTTTTGAATCTTATGGTATTAAACAGACTGAACGAAGATCGGATGGAGCATCTGTTTGGTTGCAATTCAGCAAGTTCAGCTCCAAAGGAACCTGTGAGGAGGTCAGTGATGCCTCCAGCTGAGAATGAAAACAGAGTGCTTGATCCTAAGAAATCGCAGAACATTGCAATCCTCTTAAGAGCACTTAATGTAACACGTGAGGAGGTGTCAGAAGCTCTTTTAGATGGTAAGTTTTTTGTCTCCCATTTGATTCATTACGTAGGGTTAAAGTTCCATTTGTACATTTTAGGTTCCTCTGTTCGACACATAACCTGTTTTTAGTACTGATGGTTTGATGGCCTAATGGAGATCTTTCTGGTAGTAGGAATAGTAAAAGAGATGGTCATAAGAGGTATTGTGTTACAGAAGGATAAATAATAGTACTAAAAAAGCTTAGGCCACAAGCTTTAATCATTGCCAAGAACAATGACATATGAAATGATGTTCTCTGCTCTATGTTGCTTCTAAAATGATTGCAACAACTTGTGAAAAACTTATATCCCTTAACTTTACAGGAGTAACAAGCATACTGTAGAGCTAAATACTTTGCATTCATTAAGATTCTCAAAACATTATTGATTTCGTTATGCAAGCACAATTTTTGGTCCCTATTATTTTAATCTAATTAAACCCGTGTCACTGTAACAGGTAATCCCGAGAGCTTAGGTGCAGAGCTTCTAGAGACTTTGGTGAAGATGGCTCCAACAAAGGAGGAAGAGATAAAACTCCGAGAGTACTCTGGTGATGTCTCGAAACTAGGCACAGCTGAAAGATTCCTTAAAACCATTCTCGATATCCCTTTTGCTTTCAAAAGAGTTGAAGCAATGTTGTACAGAGCCAACTTTGATGCAGAAGTCAAGTATCTAAGGAACTCTTTCCAGACACTAGAGGTTAGTTACTCAACACTTGATGATTCAATCTCTCAAACGAATTTGTCCTAGTTTTCTTAATCCCTTGGCCTTGGTTGCTTTGTAGGACGCAAGCTTAGAACTAAAAGCAAGCAGGCTATTCCTTAAGCTCCTCGAGGCTGTTTTAATGACAGGAAATAGAATGAACGTTGGCACTAATCGTGGAGATGCCAAAGCCTTCAAACTCGATACTCTTTTAAAACTCGTAGACATAAAAGGAGTTGATGGCAAAACCACATTGCTTCACTTTGTCGTCCAAGAAATCACAAGATCCGAGGTAACCACAACAACAATAGATGAAACTACCCTCCTTGGGAACAAAGACGGTTTCAGAAAGCAAGGACTACAGGTTGTGGCTGGACTCAGTAGAGATCTGGCTAACGTGAAAAAATCAGCCGGAATGGATTCCGATGTACTGAGTGGTTACGTGACAAAGCTCGAAACGGGTCTTGAGAAACTCCGATCTTTTCTCAAGACAGAGACAACATCAACTCCAGGGAAGTTCTTTGATTCAATGAAAACGTTTCTCAAAGATGCAGAAGAAGAGATTCGGAAGATCAAAGGAGGAGAAAGAAAAGCTCTGTCAATGGTTAAAGAAGTAACAGAGTATTTCCATGGAGACGCTGCAAAAGAAGAAGCACATCCTTTAAGAATCTTCATGGTCGTAAGAGATTTCCTCGGAGTTCTCGATAACGTCTGTAAAGAAGTTAAGACGATGCAAGAAATGTCGTCAGCGATGGGTTCGGCGTCAGCTAGATCGTTCAGAATTTCAGCTACAGCTTCGTTACCGGTCCTTCATAGGTATAAAGCAAGACAAGAAGATACAAGCTCAGATGATGAACACAGCAGCAACTCTTCTACGTGATGAAACACAAAGGCTGTACAGTTTCTTACACCGAGGCCAAGGGTTAAATTGGTGTTTCTCAAACCGGAGGAGATATTGAGTTGGTTAAGTCGGAGAATTTGGACCGGTCAAGAGAGAAACAAACACTATAGTGATCAAATTTTCGTTAACAAATAAGGAACCCTATTTTTTTCTTTCTTAGCTTTTTTTTGTCGGCCGTTGAAATATATATAGATAGATATATATAAATATAATTTCTTGGAGTTTTTTAGTTGAGATTTTGTTTATTTTGGTCCTTATAAGCTTTACTCAATTCAAAAAGTTAGTCTTCTTCAGTAGAAATGATGATGATCACATAAATAAGAATTAGACACTTTTTTGTTTCTATTGTGAAAGGAATCAGAATCCAATACGAAAGTAATGTATAAAGGAGAAAACACATTCATACACATATGGTTGTAATATGAGGGTTAGGGTTTGTGACAATGCATGTTTCCAACATCACTCATTAATGAAGTAGGAACATGTGATGTGAGTGAGACCGATTCTGTTGTACAACTTGTACCACACGTCTCTCTCGTTCTTATTGCATTTGTCTCGTTCTGCGTCACTTTTTTCCCACCACGATATCTTCGTTGCTGTTTCCAATTTTTGGAGGTATTAAAAATTAACAAAAGCAAGTAGGGTCGTATTGAATTTTGGTAGATTCTCTACTGTTGTTTTGTCTTGTTTGTTTCTCAACAAGCCACTGAATAAAACGACAAAACCACTAAACCGAAACGAGTAACCAAATTTTTTAATCAGTAAAACCGATCTGATTTTCAGAACCAACTTCGATTTTGACCATTGGGCGACCAAATGTGTTTCTGTCATTTCATATTTTATGTTACACTTTTTTTTCAGGAGAAGATCACAAGAAACGCTTAAAACTCGCCTTCTTGGGATTGAGAAAACGATGAAAATTTTGAGCTGACGGATTAAGACACGGTAGAGGAAGAGCTAGTCACTGGTAGAAAGAAAGGAGAGCCTCCGATTCTCTTAGTCCCTAACACATTCTTCACCAGAAGTTTCCATCTAACCTCATCCTTCTTGCTCTGTTTCTCCATCTTCTCCTTAAAGTTTCTGTTCCCAAAAATCAACACAGGTATTCAACACAAGACCCAAAATTACAGTAGATGCAGTAAAGTTAAAACACTTTGGCGGGGGTTTTACCTGCAAAGTGGGACTCGGCATTGATCAGAATCTGCGCAAACACGTGAATGCAATTCAAGAAGTTGCCACATTCTCTTGCAATGCACGCAACCTCCTGGAACTCTAAGCTTACAGCCTGCGAAATGCCGGATTAGTGATTCTAATCCTTTGCAAGCTTCGTAGTTACACGTAGCGTGGTTCGGTTTGAAATCTTTATCGTGTGGTCCTATTGTTTTACATCCGTCTCTGCATATATGAACAAGAGCTTCCATTGCTTCGTATAGCTGCGAGTAGATCCTCTGTTCGTTGCGTTTTCTAATCCTCTCTTTCCTCGTCTGCGTTTACGTATATAAAGCTTTTAGAGTTTGGTAACGAGGCAGAGAAAGAGCTGGAGAAAAGTGTGTGTGAAAATGTAGTTACTTACATTTTCTTCGATGATCACAGAGTCTCTAAGTTCTTTCTCGAGATAGGGATGGCTTTTCTTCATAGCTGTCCACGCTTCTGTCGCATAAAGCTCCTTAAAGTGTTTCATAATCATTCGGTGAGATATGACGCTAAGCCGAGGGAAATCACACAGCAACGCAAGCTGGAACACATCAATTACGTTCTCAGTGTTAAGCAAACCATGTTCTAGATGCCATTCACAGAGCCGTTTCAGCTGAGGAACCACGTACGCATGCGACAGAAGGAGCAGATGGATGATATACTCATTCATTTCTTCTTTCTCATAGCTACAAAAAAAGAAAGAAAGAGAGTCAGGTCAGGTTTAATCACCACCTAGACAATGTCAAAAGAGGCAGAGTAAGCAAGCATAGAAGCAATGAGTAATAGATTTCGTACCAAGAAGAGTAGAGGAAACGAATGAAAACTCGGACAGCCTCATGAGGGACACCACGGATTGAGATTGTATGCCACTTTCCATGTCTTTTAGCTTGTTTCAACATGCCTTTGATCACAGTCGAAGCAGTCCCCTATTAATATCAAAAAGAGACTTAGTCTGTATTCGCTTACCTAGAGATCCAAACTACACAACGATCACAGAAGTTTTTATAGAATTTTATATGGTAAAGGAGAGATTTACAATTATATTTGCATGAGCATAGACGGTGCCGCCGTTATCAGTGTAGATGACAACATTAGCTTTGTATCCATCGTTGAAAAGACGATCCCACATATCTCTAGTGGCAGTCGAAACGCAGCTATGCTTGAGTCCTTGAGCTACATCATCGCTGTATCTTTTCTGGTGACCATCGGATTTTGATGGAACAGGTGGAGGAACTGGCACAGCAGAAGAATCTGCAGCTTTCATGGATTGTTGAAGATCAAAACAACCACCAGTCACCATATCTCTCTTTGTTGGTATTTTCTCCTTTTATCTTTCCCTTACCTGTGGCAAACCAATGAAACTTTCAATAATTGTCCCTTGCATGAATTTTGGAAGACGAATCGTAAGATTTGCTTTAAAGTTATAGACATATCTTGCTTTCACTTCACAGAATAACATGCTAATTGAATCCATTAATCATTTTTTCCCGCTTTGTCACAGATTTATTTCTTTATACGAAAAAATTGAATCATTAAAACAAATTTCAACAGCGCCGAAACAGAATGATAGCAAATCTTATTCATAGCATTTTCACGATTCCACGAAATTCTTATCAATGGAAAACCATTACTGTTTTGTATTCCTCACACAATCAACATAAATCAAAAACAAACAGTGGTCGAGAGATCGAACCAGAAAAAACTCAAGACAGATCGTTACAGAAATGTAAGAAACAAGGAACAATAAATGCACCAATCTCACCGACATACATACCTTCAAAAGTTCCAGACCGAACCTTGAGAATAAGATGAAAAATCTCCTCCTTCGTATAAACGAGAAGAAGAAGAAGAAGAAACTCTATAGAGAAGCTTCAAGAAAGATCACAGATCTCTTCCCATTATATAAACTATCACTCTCCAAAACAAGGGAACACGACAAATCTTTTGAAAAAAAATCCACAGCGACAAGACAATGATATTTTTTTCTGTCTTCCTTCTTTTCGTCAATTATTATTATTAGAAAGATATTTTCTTCCTCATTACCAATTCACCACCACAACCAACAAACACCTGCGAAAATCACCGAGAGGCGCGTGGAGCCCACGGTTACGAAACGGACGGCTGAGAATCCACGCGCCTTAACGGCCTTTTTGTTAACTCCCCTTGTGATTTTTTTTTTCCTTAAAAGCTTCGTCAAGTGGTTTTATTATCGCTTTATCAATTGAGTCACGACTCTGCATGTTGTTTTTAGTTTTGTTTTTAATTTATTTAAATTTAAGAGCCGTACAAAAACAGATCGGGTTTGTCCTCTGTTTTTGTTCTTGTTCGGCGCTTCACAGCTCATTTTTAGCTGTTCAATTTTTGGATTTTTATCCGTTTTCTCATCCTTTTTCTTGTTAAAAGATAAATTTAGCTTACTTGCCTTTCATTTTCATCCACGAGATTTTTTCGGTTTAACTAGTTTCCTGTGTAACAAAAATTATTATGGTATTTTGAGAACCCCAAGTTTAATGTTTATGATATGTGATTTCACTACGTATATAAACAATTCCATACAGATTAGTAGTACATCACATCAGGTGGAGAAAGTAATCCACCAATTTACTCCAGACACTTTCAAAATGTGAACTACCAGTTTAGTCTATCTGTGGTCCGGAAGATAGCGTCGTAACATATGTACTGATCTCTTAAACGTGCGATACTTTTTTTTTGTTATGTTCACTTGAATTGATTGTTGCCCAACCTTATTTGCCTGGTTGTGACTAATAACACGTTCGTATTCATCGAATAAACTAAAAACCAAGATGATGCGTTCTAGAGATCATTTCTTGTTTTTACTTAAAAGTAGATGGGAGTATTTAACATTCGTACCCAAAAAAAAAAGTAGATGGGAGTATTCCGAACATCATACACAGTACACTTTCGTTTTTGAAAGGCATAGTTTCTACATGTACTTTGGTCTATACTGTATTACTGTACCACATCCTAGTTCAAATGTTGGAACATGATACACATGATTGTAGTTCTTTTCGAAACGATCCAAATTCAAAACGTTACAATACAATACTCTATGAAACATCTGTATTCAAATAAACTAAACACGCCAAAGCAAGGTATATAATAAGCACACAACGAATCCAGAAGAATCATAATTCGAATTTCTCCTAAATTTTCTTATGTCTTCTCCATTATTTGCTAATACATAAACTTATAAAGTCGATTTTATTTCCAATTTTTCCCAGAAATCAATATGATATAAAAAAGGACATAAAGTACCGACATGTTTCATGGGACGACAGTATTAGAAATCGGAGCATCGACCACGTTGCTCCCAATCGCCGTACCGAGTCGGTTCAGGACCTCTAGGACCTCCGATCTCACCGGTATCTTCGTTAACAAACTCTCCACCGCCACCTCCTCCTTCTTCATCATCCTCTTCCTCTTCTTTGGACATCTGCAGATTCTCCTGAAGTTTCTGATCCGGCTTCACAACCTGATCCTCATTCGGAGACGGAGCTGGAGACTGCGGCGGAGGAGGAGCAACGCTGCTTAGAAACCGTGATACAGGCTCCAGGAAGCTAGAGGAGACGGATCGGCTTGGTGCGATCAAACGGACGATTTTGTTCGTCGCCATTGTTCACGTGTCTCGTCAAATGAGTTTACCGACCGGTCGGTCTAGAACATTTGCGAGATACAGTACTAGTATAGGGTTCCGATAGTCTTTTATTTGGGCCGTTATTTAATAATATAAACCCAATAGTCACTAGGCCCGAAAGTAATAGCATAAAAAAACTTGCGTCACTCGGCTTCGAACCGTGGACCTTCTTCAGAAGTTCAAGTGTGCGTCGTGACGTAATAACAAAAGCGATTCGATAGCTGGGTCCCACAAAGCGCCATCGTTTGTAATTGTGCCACATGTAACGGTTGTGAGTGGTTTGTCACTAAAGTATGCCACAGGCTGTTATTATACTTCAACAATATTCGCTATTTATTTCTTCCACCACGGAGTTATAACGAAAAAAAAAAGAAAACAAGTCGTATCTTCTCTATCTTCACCGCTTCTCCTCCAAATCTTCGCCGTTCTCTCTCCATCTCCGATCAATCATGAGCAAAGGTCCAGGACTATTCGCAGATATCGGCAAAAAATCCAAAGGTAAAATCATCGTGTATTGGCTATCCCTTTATAATCCTTCTCTCGTTGTTTTGATTCCGTTTGAAACCGCGCGCAATTGTTTCGTGCATTTATGGAATATGACTGCTGCTTCTTCGTTGTTTCTAATTTTCTTTATCCTGTTTTGTTTTTGTTTGGGTGATTCTTTTGATTTTAAGCTGATTCTGTTGATTTTGATGTTTCCGTTGGTGTTAGATCTGTTGACGAGAGACTACAACTCCGACCACAAATTCAGTATTTCCACTTACAGTGCCTCCGGCGTGGTACGTTTCTTTTCGATTGCATCCCAAATTATTCTCAGATTTTCGTTCGATTTCGATTTCGATGCGTGGTTAGATTTGTTGACTGTCGACGAGTATCATTGCGTTTCTGTGATATCGTTCTCTGTCATTTGCATTTTAGCTGCATCGTATAGTATTTGTTAATATCGATTTCATTAGTTTTGGATTAGATCTCTGGTAACTGTCAAGGGATGATCTGAGAGAGAGGACTAGCATTTTGATAGTACTATTACTTATAACATTTCTTCGGTGTAGCTTTGACGTTGCATACAAAAGTTATCCTTGAAGGATTCTACTGTATGATTCATTGTACATTTTCCTCTTAGAAGTGAGTTGTTGCGTGTCACAGTATCACAGTGTCGAGTTGTTGCTTTGTTGTTTAGGCCCTTACGTCTACTGCTCTGAAGAAAGGAGGAGGAGCGCATGTTGCTGATGTTACCACACAATACAAGTACAAGAATGCTGTTTTCGATGTCAAAATCGACACTGATTCTAGTGTAAGTGTTTTAGTAGTAGATCCAGTGAACACTTAGTCATTTCAAACCAATACTAATCCGTTAGCACTTCACAGATTTTGCCTAATATGTTTCGATTGGCAGATTTTGACAACAGTCACATTCACCGAGATCCTCCCATCGACAAAAGCCATCGCCTCCTTCAAAGTCCCCGACAACAGTTCTGGCAAGGTTATTAAAAGAATTACAACCCCTTTTTTTTGGTATGAAATCACGATGTTCGATTTTAAGTGGTTTGAGATTAACCCCGTCAACTCTTGAATTTCATTAACAGCTCGAGGTCCAATACTTTCACGACCATGCAACAGTTACCGCTACCGCAGCTTTGAAGCAGAACCCATTGATCGACATCACAGCCACTCTAGGTACACCAGCCATCTCATTTGGTGCTGAAGCTGGATATGACACATCCTCCAAAACTTTCACCAAGTACAACGCCGGAATCAGTGTGACCAAACCAGATGCATGCGCTTCCATAATACTGTGAGAAGATTCTCAATCTCACAGTCAGATAAAGTGATCAGTTGCTATGTATTGTGTGGTGGTTCTGATCTGAATTTTTTCAGGGGAGACAAAGGAGACTCAATCAAAGCATCTTACCTTCATCACCTCGACGAATTCAAGAGAAGTGCAGCAGTGGGTGAGGTTTACAGGAAGTTCTCGACTAATGAAAACACGATTACTGTTGGTGGATTATATGCGATAGATCACTCGACGTCAGTGAAAGCTAAGCTCAACAACCATGGCACACTCGGTGCACTTCTTCAGCACGAGGTGTTGCCCAAATCGCTAGTGACTGTTTCCAGTGAGGTCAACACTAAGGCGTTAGAGAAACATCCAAGGTTTGGTCTTTCTCTTGTTCTCAAACCTTGAGAACCCACACGCATAAGATGAGTCTCCGAACCTTTCTCTGTCTCGTATTTTCTCTCATTTGTTGAATTCTACGGCAGGACCCGAGAGTTTGCGCCTTTTTTCTCTATTTCTTTTTGGAATAAGTAGTTCCGCAGTGAAATTGACGGATTATTCTTTTTGGATATGGTTGTTTTGACATTTTTTATGTTACAATTTTTCGGTCCTTCTACATTTTTTTACTTTTGAGTCCATGACTAAAACGATAAATAAAATAAAATTACAAAACAAATGTCAATATCTATCGAGAACCGAAATAAATATATCAAGTCGTCATTACTAATCATACATCATTGCTCCTGTTTTCTAAAATTGTTTGATGCAATTATTTATAGAGGATTTTCACATTCAAACAAGACCATATCTATTTTGCTCTAACAAGTACCGAAAACACAATGCAAGAAGTCACAAACCAAATCTTAAATCAGTAGCGAAACCTCAATAGCATATAATATAAGCATAAAATGATGGCACATTGATACCAAAACCAAAAAAATCGACTCTGTGTTCTGAATCAACATCAACCCTGACATACTCGGAATTAAAATGATCACAAAAACTTGGTGGAAATAGTAAAACTAGATAAATCTGGACTTAACTCAATCTACGTTCTGCATAACATCCTCAGCAGTGAACTTTGTTCCCTTCTCCTTATCCGCAACGGCGCGTCCATTAGCCTTACGCTCCAAAAGCGATTTCCTGTCTTTGTCAAGACGGAGCTTGGTGATCACCACATTCGAAGCATTCACGCCGACGTTGACAGTAGTTCCGTTAACTTTCTCCCTAGTGATTCTCTCGATGTGAATCACCCACTTGCGGCGATATACCTGCATCACCTTTCCTTCTCTTCCTTTGAACGTCCCACGAACAACCTGCACTTCGTCGTCCTTCCTGATCGGCATCGACCTGACATTGTATTTCTGACGGAGATCGGTGGATAACGGCGAGCTCATAAGCACACGCCTTTCGCTCGAAGGAGCAGAGAAGTGAGCCTTCCTGTTCTTCCTGCGGGAAGAGGTCACACGCGGATTGAACTTCATCCTTAGCCGAATTTGCTTTACCTGCAGAAATGCAGAAACTATGGTTCTGTTTTTTTTCTTTGCGGCTAACGAAAGTGAGGAGATGTGTGATTCAGTTATATGGAATATCGAAATGCCGCCGTTTTGTCTCTATTACTGAGGATTAGGGTTTTCTAGGTCTGAGAAGTTTTTATGGGCTTTTAAGATTATTTCAAGGCCCAAACAGGCCTTCTCTGTGTACTGGAGCCGTGGAGCGTTGCGGGATTTACTACTGCTGGCCTACTGTCACTGGTGCGACGATAATTCGTGAAGACTGGCATTAATTACATAATAAAATTAAAAGGACCCATTTAAATAATTGATGTAGTATGAATAAATAAATAATCCACACATTAATAAACCTACTTGTTTTGCTCTCATCAGTTGATTAGGTTTATTATCTCTTAACTAATGAAAACAAAGCTTGCCAAATCCACTATTGATTGGATTTAGGTGAAGCCACTAAATGTCACCACGTGCTACTCACGCTCCAAAGAGAGCGCGTCTGTAAAACTCGCGCCCTCGTGGCATACCACTCGGCTCCCACAAGCCAATTAAACAAACACATTTTATTCGTTGTTTTTTAATAACCGACTGAGATAACACACATTTAATATATAAGCTGGAGAAAACAATACTTTGCTCGCTGTCACCGTGGAGCTCTGTTCAATTAAATCGTTGAATCTTCTCACGGTGTCGTACTCTCTTTCAAAGATTCTTTGCGAGCTTTTCTTGCTTTGGTGATATATGGATGTTGCGGCGGTGTCGAGGTGTGTGGGAAGGTGCTATGTTTCGCCTGCGTTCGGAGAGTCTTCTGAATCGTTCCGGTTATCGGAGCGACGGAATCTTAGACTATCGTTGTCTGATTCCCGGAGCTCGGAGTCTGTCGTTAGTAGAGGTTTGAAGATTCGCGGGGAAAGTCACCGGAGAGTAAGCTTCTTCCGTCCGATCATGGCGACTGATGAGTCGATTTCATCGCCGCTTTCTGATTATGCTGGTAATAATCATCGTCGATTTCATCTGTGATTTGGTTTGGTTCTGACTTAATTTTGCTGTGAACGTTTTTCTTTGGTAATGTCAAACGTTGTTGAGTCTTGTCTTTGCAAGCAGCTTTGTCACTGTTTTATATCGAAGTATGAGCAATAATAGACGTTTATCTGAATGGATCTACTTAACTAGGTGAAACGCAGCAAATCAACGGGAAGCAAAAGAACATCGTCTGGCATAATTGTCCCATCACTAAATCCGACAGACAAGAGTTGATTAAGCAAAAGGGATGTGTCATTTGGATTACTGGATTAAGTGGTTCAGGTTTGAATGATTCTTCTTACTGTGGTTGATCTCTCTCTCTTGAGCGCATTATGAAGGTTTCTACTTGATTGCTTCAAAATCTTTCTTACTTTTTAGGGAAAAGTAGTCTGGCATGTGCTCTTAGCCGAGCTTTGTACAACCGTGGAAAGCTAACATATGTCCTTGATGGTGACAATGTTCGACATGGTTTGAACAGCGATCTTAGTTTCAAAGCGGAAGATCGAGCAGAGAACATTCGAAGAGTTGGAGAAGTGGCTAAATTGTTTGCAGACGCTGGTATAATCTGTATTGCTAGTCTCATATCACCTTACCGGAAAGAACGAGCTGCTTGTCGTGCATTGTTACCAGAAGGCGATTTCATCGAGGTTTTTGCAAAGAAATTAAATAGTATTAACTGGATGTGAATGTGAATCTGGATTAAACATCAACACTTACCTATCTGTTGAACCTCTTCTTCTCTTTTTGTTCTCATGTTAGGTATTCATGGATGTGCCACTCCACGTTTGTGAAGCTAGAGATCCAAAGGGCTTATACAAGCGTGCACGCGCTGGGAAAATCAAAGGTAATTCCTCTGCATCTGTTTTCAACTTTAACTCAAGTTGTTTGATGTTCATGATCCAACCATTTTAAATATATGCTCTTTTGTTCTCCCGAACAAAAAAAAAAACTATTGCGTCTTCAGGTTTTACAGGAATAGACGATCCATATGAACCACCTTTGGATTGCGAGGTTCGTTGTGTATATATTGTGATCATATCCCGTGTTATTATTGTTTTCCTGAATCAGTGGCCGACTATGCTTTTCAGATAGTAATAAAAAACGACAGAGACGAGAGTCGCTCTTCTTCTTCTTCTGCGCTATCTGAAATGGCAGAGATCGTTGTGTCGTACTTAGACCAAAATGGATACCTCAAGCCGTCGTAGAAACACTCCACAAATTCACATAAGGAAATGATTGATGTTTGTAAAAGCGCCTCGTGTATTATGCCCAAAAGTATTATGTCATGTGTAATCAATAACCCGCGTTTTCATTGTTTGAATGCAAACAATAAATCATAATGAATGAGAATGCGACATCATATATGGCCCGTTAAGTTGGCGCCAAGTAACTCTCCGGGTGATAAACGTTTATCAATGGTTTACGCTTAAATTAGTGGGCCCAATGTGTTTGAAAAGCAGGCCCTTTTATAGAACAGGGTAATATGCTATTTGGGCCGAAATGGGCTTAACGGCGGCGACTGTCAGTCTTCTATAATAAAAACAAAAACGCGGTGGCGAGGAGCGTCGGCTCTCAGATCCCAACCAATCGGAACGTCGGGGGTTTCAGCTGCTAAAATCGAAGTTCAAACCTATCATCTCGAGTCATTTGGATTATCTGAGTCAATTCGGAGAGAAACAAAGTCGAAGAAGGATGGGGAAGAAACAGCACAGCAAAGATCGGATGTACATAACGAAGACGGAGTGGGCAACTGAATGGGGAGGCGCTAAATCCAAAGAGAATCGTACTCCTTTCAAGAGTCTTCCTTTCTATTGCTGCGCGTATGTTCCTTCCTTCTATATTAATTTTATATAAATAATATATACGTTTCCAAGTTCCTCCTTAACACGTTTGGATTCAATCTCTGTTTCACAGCCTTACGTTTCTGCCATTTGAAGATCCCGTCTGTACAACCGACGGCAGTGTTTTCGAGCTAACGTGAGTAGTTTCTTAGTCTTAGCATCAGAGCTTTACTCATTCTTCTTCTTTTTTATTTACCTTAATTGATTTTGAAATTGCAGAACAATAGTGCCTTACATTAGGAAGTTTGGGAAACATCCAGTTACAGGAGCACCATTGAAAGGAGATGATTTAATTCCTCTCGTCTTTCACAAAAACTCTGAAGGTTTTTTTTTCCATCTTTTCCTACAAATTCTGATTCGTTGCTTTCGAGTTTTAGTTGTGATTCTCGTATCTATTGTGGCTACCGTTTGTAGGAGAGTTTCATTGTCCTGTTCTCAACAAAGTCTTCACTGAGTTTACACATATAGTTGCTGTCAAGACTACCGGAAATGTTTTCTGCTACGAGGTTTCTGTTTTTTTTTTTCTTATGTTGCTTGTTTGTAGAGTTATTCTGGATTCCGTGATTCTTATTGTTGTATTTATTACATTATAGGCTGTTAAAGAATTGAATATCAAGACTAAGAATTGGAAGGAGCTTTTAACTGAAGAGCCATTCACAAGAGCTGATCTTATAACAATTCAAGTAAACTGATTTCTTTCTTCTCTCTGCTTGAAGCTTTTTTTTGCGATGGGTTAGTTTGGTTATATCGTATTTACTTTGTTTGTTTTATAATGATTTGCAGAATCCTAATGCAGTTGATAGTAAAGTAACTGTGGAGTTTGATCATGTTAAAAACGGTCTGAAGCTTGATGATGAAGGTTTGACGCGGTTTTTTATTCGACCAAGCTATTTCTTATCTCAATTCATGTTTTTATTTTGTTGGTTATGACTCTATTCTCTTGTGTGCTTTTTTTTTAATACAGAATTGAAGAAGATGAACTCAGACCCTGCTTATAATATAAACGCCTCTGGAGATATCAAGCATATGCTTGCTGATCTTGGAACTGATAAAGCTAAGGAGATTGCTTTACACGGTGGAGGTGGAAACAAGGCACGTAATGAAAGAGCTGCTGCTATTGCTGCGATTCTAGAGTCAAGGTCGAAAATCAAGGAGAATTCTAAAGCAGACGAACCCAAGCAGACTTACAGTGTTGTGGATGCTGCATCTGCTTCGGTTCATGGAAGAAGTGCTGCTGCAGCTAAAGCTGGTTCTAGTGAGAAAACTGCTGCAAGAATAGCTATGCATATGTCTGGAGACAGAGCACCTGTTAACACTAAAATGGTTTGTTTCTTGCACGCAATAAAATCGGTTTTGAGATTTGTATATGTTGTTAAAATGTTTGGTTTATTTTGTTTTCAGGTGAAGAGCCGTTATTCTTCGGGTGCTGCATCTCGTTCTTTTACTTCCACTGCGTTTACTCCAGTAACCGAAAACGATTTTGAATTAATCAAAGTCGAGAAAAACCCTAAAAAGAAAGGGTATGTTCAGTTTCGCACAACACATGGCGACTTGAACATTGAGCTCCATTGCGATATAGCTCCTAGAGCATGTGAGAATTTCATCACTCTCTGTGAAAACGGTTACTACAATGGAGTGACGTTTCACAGAAGCATTAGGTATACATACATGCCTTTGAGATCTGTTTTGTTTTTACAGGCTTTCTTGTGTTACTATGGATTAATAATACAAGGGTGTTCTTTTGACCGTCTTTTACAAAAGGAACTTCATGATTCAAGGCGGCGATCCAACTGGCACAGGAAAAGGAGGTGAATCCATTTGGGGAAAGCCATTCAAAGATGAGCCAAACTCGAAGCTGCTTCACTCGGGAAGAGGCGTAGTTAGTATGGCTAATAGTGGTCCTCACACGAATGGTTCTCAGTTTTTCATCTTATACAAATCGGCAACCCATTTAAACTACAAGCACACAGTGTTTGGTGGAGTTGTTGGTGGTTTGTCAACACTAGCAGCAATGGAGAGTGTACCTGTAGATGAAAGCGACCGTCCTCTTGTAAGTTCTAAAAACTCAACTCACTGTTTACATGAGTGACAGCATCTTTAGTTTCAGCCTTCTGAGACAGTGTTTCTGAATTTCTGCAGGAGGAGATTAAGATAATCGAGGCAAATGTGTTTGTAAATCCATACACAGAACCTGATGAAGAGGAAGAAAAAGAGAAAGCTGAGAAGGAGAAGAACGAAGACGAAGACATTGTTAGTATCATTCTTTTCCACTAAATACACACTCTCGTCTTTCTCTTCTCTTTCAATCGGTCTGATAAGAGTATATATATACATGTGTGACGTGTCAGGAGAAGATCGGGTCGTGGTACAGCAACCCAGGATCAGGTACAGCTGAAGCTGGAGCCGGTGCTGGTGGCGTTGGGAAATACTTGAAAACTAAGAGTAACACAGCCAGTAAAGACATTAGTGGTGCCTTAGACTCTGATATTGCAACCATTGGAGTGGCTAAGAAAAGGAAGACAACAGCCTCCACAGGGTTTAAAGATTTCTCCGGTTGGTAGGTGAAGAAAACATCCTCTACCAATTTTGTAAAACTGTTGACTAGTCTTTGATAGAGCCGAAATCACAAAAGCATCGTTGCATGACAACATTTAACCTTTTATGTTCAAAAGCTGAAGTTAAGTAAAATATTTATTATTCTATACTCCTTACAATGGAGTGCATGAAATCGCCTAATGTACAAAATAAATCAACAACTATGATCAGCAAAAGAGAGATCGGTAAGAGCACATATTTAGTTGTTTGTATGTCCTGATCTAAGGTAGATGCCATTTACTGTGCCAGTATATAGACACTCTCGACCACATCGGGAACCCGAAATTGGACTCTAGAGGCTGATCAGCCGGTCCTCCTATAACTAACGGTAACCAAACGTATCTCGAATCCCGCAAATCAGCCGGATTCCACCTATCCGCCATGAATATAAAAGCACCGGGAACACCTGGTAAAGGAATCACATACGTGCTCTGCGCAAAGAATGTTGTTAACCGGAAAACTTTATTACCGCCAATGCACGGATTCCCCAACTTCTCCCATGGACCCATTATTGATTCAGCAGCATGAGCCAAGGCTTCATTTGGTGCCCAGCCAGTGCACCAAGAAGAAATCATGTAATAAGTATTCTCATACTTGAAGATAGCCGGAGCTTCCCTGTGTTGTCCAATCATTACTCTCTTCATAACCGGCGTGACATCGAGGTAGTCTTCGGTCAAGGGTCCAATATGAAGCACACTATTGACTTCAGATGAATAAAACAGGTAAGCAGCACCGTCGTCATCTTTGAAGACAGTCATGTCTCGACTGTCGAACCCGTGTGGACGTTTGCTGTATAAATACTCAAATGGACCTGTTGGGTTATCGCTAATGGCTACGCCAACTGAAGCTTTAGTGTAGTTTGCATCATCTATATGCATCCACATGACATACTTTCCTGTCTTTTCATTGTAGATCACTTTGGGTCGCTCAAGAACATTAGACTTATGCAAATCATGGGTCTTGTTTGTTTGTTCAGCTCCGAGTACAATGCCTTCGTTTTTCCATGTCCATAAGTCTTTTGACGAGTAACAACCTACCCCTATAACATCAACCTGAAGACAACACGAGATTGAAAATTTACCCCAAAATACCGACAAGAGAAATGCAAATAGACAAGTGTGGTTCTTACTCTGGCTGGTCCTTTCTTGTGAGCATGGTAAGTCGGTCCATCTTTATATTCACCATACCAATAATACGTGTCAGATTTCTCGTCGCGTAGAATCCCCCCACCATGAGCTTGGATTGGCTTTCCTTCAGTGTCCAACCAAATCTTCCCGGGGAAGTAGTGAAATGTATCGTTCCCCATATCCTTGGTTGGACCAAAGGAAGCGGTGTTGATATCAGGAAAGAAAAGATGCCGGATGGGTGATTTGTCGTCAAGAAACTCTTCAACGAGAGGGATCGGTTTTCTTGATTTCCGTTTACCAGTACGAGTAGAACGTTTCCTAGGTGGCGGCATTCTCAAAATCTCTTGCTCAACTCTTACAAGTTGATGAACAAGAGGATGGTCGTGAACACGACGATGATGACGTAGTACTTGTAAGTGATGAGAAGGAACGTCTTGTTGATCAATGTGGTCTTTTCTGGTGTAGAGCGAGATAAGATGAGCGACCAGGAAGAAGCCCACAACAGTCCATACTATAGTAAGCAATGAGTATCTGCAACCTCCTGCATCATTGCAATGCAAAGACGTTGTACATAAACAACATCCAAACCTCTGTAGATCCAAACGAATATCTAGTAGAAACCTCACAAGATTCAACAACTCTAGTCCAAGAAAACTCAGGATAAATCAAACAATAATATATCCAAATCTAAGAGTTGATATGAGCTCAGTTAGTGAACGTTCAGATTCAAAGTAGTTACCTGAAAACCCTCGGAGACCGAGAGAAGCTGAATTTCCCGACATCTATCTCAGAAGCAGACAACGCCACGAAAATCAAATACTTCTGTCAGATGCGGAGACTTGGTCTGGGAACGAGATTCAAGAAGGTGAATCTAGAAATTACAGAGCTAGATTATTGAGAAAGATACATGAGTAAATGGGTTAAAGTGAAGTCTTAGTTGAGATGGATCTATCAAGAGTGAAGAAGATGCTTTGACGATTCCGACGCGCGAACGAAGATGACGCTGATGATTCTTCTACTCTCATTCACCGCGATTTTTGTTCCCGTTGTATTTTAATACTTATTGATATTTAATTACTGATTTAATTAATGCAATAATCTCTGTTATCAATGTGTTTAGGTATATAACAATGCGTATCATTTTCTTCTCCATTAAACGTTACTACCCGTTTTAAGGATAAAAATCCCAGTTAATTCTTTTTTTGACATCAAATCCCAGTTTATTTAACACAGTAATTAACACTTTAATTATTGCATACTTTTGTTATCTAACTCAGAAGTTATGTGTTTATTAATTATTATATTAACTCATGCACATGATATGTGGCTTCTCGAGTTTAGTGGTTGACATATTCGTTTCCCACCTTTCTTCTCTCTCTTCTCTCCTTGATTGTTTTTAGATTCAACTAGACAAAATAAAACTCAACTCGTTTCCAATGTAGACATATACTTTCTTGTTGAGTCACACTTATTACAAATGTTTGATACAATGTCATATTTACATTTCTTATAAATTATAATGAATACTGTATGTTTAACTGGTATTTAAAAAAAAATTAAATACAAAACAAAATCCAATATGTATACACACATTCACCAGTCAGGTCACCACTATACAGTTACTTGTCGTATTTCTCCAGATGAAGTTGGATTAATAGAAAACCAATCAAAACTCTTTCCTTTCTCTTGGATCGCTTTAGCGAGGAAGAGCAAAACCATAACCTTCATGATAAGAGAGAGAGCAAGCATCGATGCCCAAAGACGATACATCGAACCTCTAAATGATTTACATTGCTTAGAGACGATGCTCGACAACGTGTCTTTCACGTGAAGGCACTGTGTTAGGTTCCTAAGAGAAGGCAAGATGTCGAGCATGCCTTGAGCTGAGTTGCTGTAAGCATACACCTTTAGGTAAGCTGCTTCCGGGATGAATTTCCCGGTGATTCTGCACGTTTCCGGCAAATCTTTGTCATGGCATGTGAATCTCGAGAGAATCTAAAACACACAAAAAGGATCTTAGTTTTGTTCACTTATATATATATGATAAGAACACAAACATATTCAAACCGGAGCGAAGTTGATAAAATAAATGGATTCTTACATTTGGGAATTGGCCGATGGGAATGGCGCCATTCGAGCAGCTTTGTGGTGTGTAGCTGTTAATCTGTTGTCCGACAAACGGATCACATATCAGTCCAGATTCCGGTGCCGACGACACAGTGTTACTCCGATCAGTCAACGAATATGAACGCATCGAATCAGCTACTTTTGAGTTTAGCTGAAAGAAAAGACAAATTTAATAAACAGAGGATTTAACATTATTTACCATTCTTGATCGATTTATCTACCTGGGTGATGAAGTTATGGATCATTAAGCTGACTTCCATTAGGGTTTTATCAGAATGAAGAGGATCCATACAAGGGAAAAGACTTGTCAATGTATTGTTTTGTGGGTTTTGCACAAAGCCACTGAAAGCTGAACAAACGTCTTCCGCGAATCTGCGTTGGGTGGAAACTGAGGAGTTAGGGGTCAGGGAACAAGTGAGGATTTTTCTTTTGGGGTTTGATTAGCTTACGTGTGAAGGAAGAAATCGAAGCCAGTTAGAAACCAACAAAGAGTGGTTAAAATCCAACAGAAGAATATCACCCTGATTTAGGAACAAAAAAAAAGAAAGAGAAACATGAATAATCAAAATATTAACTAACATTAAAAAAATGTGTTTATCGATTCTGAATGCGCTTACATTATGAATCCAGGATGCCAATGAAGCAAGACAGGAACTGAGATAGAGAAAAGCATTACGTCCTTAGGAGATTATTATTTTCTCATAACCTTTTAGTGAGTGTTCAACGATCTTACCTAAGGCTAGAAGCAGAACGAACAAGTTGGTCGATGCAATCATAAGATGTGTTACATACCTAAGAGACCAAAAACAACAACAATGTTGGTCTTTGAAAGTTGAAACAGAGGATTTTTAAAAATCAAAATGATAAAAACAAAAAACCGAGAAGAAGCTATTTTACGAGATTTTGATGGCGAGATCAATGGTAGGACCGTTATGGTGAACAAATCTCTGAATAAGTCGAGATCCTTTTCCGAGTCGATGGCTAGTGACATTGAGAAGATGAGTCGTTTTCTGATCGTACGGAAGCAACAAGTACTGTATCTTCGTTAGCGATGCTATCACTGTACGGATGTTTCTGTTGGCATCTTCTCCTGCTTTTTCTATGGTTTCTTTCATCTCCTCTGTTCTATTCTTGGCACTCTGGTTGGCTGCTATCACTATCCCTGTCGTTGCCCTATTTTTATATATTGTTTTCTTTTGTTAGTTCAAGAACCGAAACAACAATCAAACTCAAAGCACGCCAAAACCTGAGCGGACACTAATTATTATGCAGTTTTAAGAAAAAAATCAACGTGTGCTTTTTTAATCCATAAAGCTTACATGGAGAGTAACATGAATAGGAGGAGAAGTACGAAGAGAGGAAGATAGTAACGGTCCAGATATCGACGGCTCGTGTGAGAAATGAGTCTACTTTTGTCAGAGAACGCTACGTAAAGTCCCAAACATACGCCGGCAATAAGCAACACTCCGGCGATGGCGTAACCGTGAACTCCGGTAAATGCCGTAGCCTGAGATTCCATTTAACACTTCATTACCATGAAAAAACGTCAACGTAAAATCACAAAATTAGATGTAAGAGACGTACTGCCCAATAATGTTTGTCTCGAACATCGAAACTTCCCTCGTAATACCTAAAGCTGTTGAGCGGGTCACGTCTCTTGAACCGCTCATGATCTCCACCGTCCGGTAAACTGGAAACCGCCAAAGTGGGACAAATCACAGCCGTTAAAAGGAGCTGAGACAGAACTCCAGTTAGTTTTGGTTTTGTCATGGTGAAGAAGTCGATGATCGAAAATCATGTTACTTGTTTATTTTCACTCTTGTTTTTTTTTAGGATTCTTTGCATAAAAAGAGATTTATGAGACTACATTTATTATTATTCTATTGCCTTTCTTCTTCGTGTGTTTGGCTTACTTACTAAGGTAAGGATAGCTTGTGGCTAGATTGTTCTTAAAAGATTTGTCTTTTTTTCTTTTGGTTTAAATTGAAGAAAGGAGAGTGATTAGAGTAACGTATCTGAAGCCGTTTTCGCTGGGTTTTTATTTGACTCGCTCTCTTTTTTTTTATTGGTTTACTAAAGTTCCGACCTGGCATATGTATATGGACGTGACTTGTCCTAGTATAACCCATTACTATTGGGCCTAAAAAGCCCATAAACAGAACCCATCCAAACGAACTCTGCATCATTGGCTAAAAACGGCGCGTAAAAGTGCAGTTTCCAATCCCACCAAATCTCAAAACCCCACCGCCAATTTCTCCTGGAATCGCCACTCACCAGCTAATCATTGGATCGTGGCTAGCACGCGCCTCCTTAACGCGACTGGTAGCGTGATCTGCACATTCCCTTTGTTTTCTTATCAATCTTTCTATTCTTCTTCCGAACTTCTCTCTGTCCCATCGAATCTTTCATCTCATTGGCTCAAACGACAAAATTTAATAAATTACGATATAGCGCCATGATTTTCGCTCTGTCACACACAGCTTCAGTTTCGGTAATCAGATCCTAACCGTCAATCGCACGACTCAGAGGGACCTACAGATATTTTAACGGTCCAGATTTGGTGACTATTAATTATAATCCGCCGGCTCTCTTTGCTGTGTTACGATTTTGACAAAAAAATCTTGGATGAGATAATAACCAATAATATCAGCAGCAGCCCAAAGAGCTGTAGAAGGAAAGAAAAAAAAGGAAGGAGGGAGGGAGAGAAGGTTCCATTTAGCCCCCATAGAGATCCGTGGAGGAGAATTTGTATCAGACCGATCTGTCTTTCTCCTTGTTTCTACGAATCTTTGTCTTTGTCGGAAACACTTTGTTGAGTTTTTCTGAATTTGAACAATGGGTTTGTGGGATGCTTTTCTCAATTGGCTTCGTAGGTTAGTTCCTTTCAATTTCCCTTCTTTGATTTGGATTGTTTCTTCTCTTTCGTTCAATGACACGAAATTATAATGGAACTATTATGCAATTTCTGATTTGTAAATTTTTAGGGCTTTTAGATGAATCTCATTACACTGACGCATTGATTCATGTATGATGGTTTCTTTGAGAGTGCCAAAAGAAAGAAAAATTACGTAGCTTTTTATTCAAAATAAGGAACATCAATCTCTTTTAGTTATGAAACCAAAAGACTTGTTTTTTATGCTAAGGTTTGGATTAGACAGTACAACTTGGAACATATGTTGAATCTTAGATGAATAGGGTTGTGAGTAATGAGGATGTATATAAAGAATCCTATGGAACTAGTTGTGAGCGTAAGTGCTACTTGCTTGACCCAATTGTTTCATTATGCTTTTTTTTTTTTGCAGCCTTTTCTTCAAGCAAGAAATGGAGCTTTCTTTGATAGGACTTCAAAATGCAGGAAAGACATCACTTGTTAACGTCGTTGCAGTAAGTATGCTTCCCCTACAACCCGTTTCCTTCTATATTTTCTCTTATCTTAACCCTTATTGATGGTTTCCTCTTTATCTCTCTGTTCAGACCGGTGGATACAGTGAGGACATGATTCCTACGGTGGGTGGTTACTCTATTCCCTATGATTTTTATGTAAAGATTTGCTCGCTTTTGGATTCATTGTAAAAGAGATTCTTCTACTCCTTTCAGGTTGGCTTCAACATGAGGAAAGTGACAAAAGGAAGTGTCACAATCAAACTTTGGGATCTTGGTGGTCAACCTAGGTTCCGCAGCATGTGGGAACGTTACTGTCGTTCTGTTTCCGCCATTGTGTAAGAATCTAATGATTTCGTCATTTTTTTCACTATTTAGGTCAGCTTTAGGTTTTTCAAATGAGTAAAACTCTTGGCTCTTGCTACTGATTCTGATCCAGGTATGTCGTAGATGCTGCTGATCCTGACAACCTCAGTGTCTCGAAAAGCGAACTCCATGATTTGCTGAGCAAGACTTCCCTTAATGGTATCCCTCTACTAGTCCTCGGAAACAAAATCGACAAGCCTGGAGCTCTGTCCAAAGAAGATTTAACCGAGGAAATGTAAGCCTTAATAATCCCGAACACACAACTAAAAGAATTTGGCTTTTATCTTCGATTCTGAAGATGTTTTTTTTGCATTGTATGCACAGGGGACTCAAGTCGCTTACAGATAGAGAAGTCTGTTGCTTCATGATATCTTGCAAAAATTCTACCAATATTGACCAAGTGATTGATTGGCTTGTAAAGCACTCCAAGTCAGCAAGCTAAACAGAAAACTCTCTGCAAGTTCTTGATCTTTTCTCAGTCTTCCTGTGTGTTGCTGCTCTTTCGATGCTACTGATGGTGCTAGTGGAAGAAGAATTTTTTTTTTCCTTTTTAAAATCCTGTGAAAAAAAAACAAGATTTGTCTTTGTTTTCTTCTGATTCTTTATCGTCTTTCTTCTTCTGCTGTTCTCTGTATATTAGTTTTGATTGGTTCTCTTCTTATGCAACCTTCCTTCAGGGTCGGATTTTTCAATTCACGAGTTCATTACATAATTCGAAAGAACTAAAACATACGGGCGTATGTAGTAATTTTAAAGAACTTGAGGCCAAAAACGGAGATTTTAAAAAGATAATAGCAATAGCAATAAGGATAATACTAGTCTTTACGCTTCTTCTTCACTTGCACTATCCTTTCGCAACAATGGACGCTTCGGTGGTGAGACTTTCCCAAACGCCGGCAAGATTGCCGCCGGAATTTGAACCTGACATGGAGAAGATTAAACGGAGGCTGCTGAAGTACGGCGTCGAACCTACCCCGAAAATCCTGAGGAATCTCCGAAAGAAAGAAATTCAAAAGTACAACCGGAAAAGCAAGCGCCAAGGCGAGTCCGAGGCAGAGACATACACGGAGGCGCAGAAACAGTCTATGGAGGAAGAAGCTCGTTTCCAGACCTTAAGGCGGGAGTACAAGCAGTTCACGAGGACAGTTTCGGGGGAAAAGAGCGGTGCTTTGATGGTGGGGAATCCATGGGAAGGAATCGAGAAGGTGAGGTTGAAGGAGCTCGTGAGTGGTGTCCGTAGAGAAGAGGTCAGTGGCGGTAAACTGAGGAGAGAGAATCTAAAAGAGCTGAAGAAGATACTCGAGCAAGATCTCCGTTGGGTTCTCGAAGACGACGTTGATGTGGAAGAGTACGGTGTGGCTGCGGGAAACGAAGATAGAGACTTTGATCCTGCGAAGCGGTGGCGTAACGAAGGAGAAGCTGTCAGAGTTCTCGTTGACAGGTTTGATTCTCTTTTCCTTTTTACATTTCTTGTGGAAAAAAATCAAAACTTTAAGAAAGTAAACGAGTGGTTTGATTTGATTGCCGTTAGGTTGAGTGGTAGAGAAATCACTGAGAAGCATTGGAAGTTTGTGAGGATGATGAATCAGTCAGGGCTTCAGTTCACTGAAGATCAAATGCTTAAGATTGTTGATCGATTGGGTCGTAAAAGGAGCTGGGAACAAGCTTTAGCTGTTGTTCATTGGGTCTATTCTGATAAGCAGCGAAAACATCTTAGAAGCAGGTGATGTTTCTTGGCGTTTTAGTTCCTTTTCTTCACTGATTTCATGGATCGTGGACATTAATCGAAAGATTTATACTTTTATGAGATTCTAAACCTGTAGAACACTGATTTCTTCTACAGGTTTGTTTACACCAAGCTTTTGTCCGTTCTTGGGTTTGCAAGGAGGCCTCAGGAAGCTCTCCAGATATTCAATCAGATGCTTGTAAGTAACTATTCATTTGAGTCAATCTATGATAAGTTTGATGCAGATGAACATTACACAATAAAGCATTCTCGTGGCAGTTTTTTGGGTTAACTCTCATCCCTTAGTCACTTTAGGGTGATCGCCAGTTGTATCCTGATATGGCGGCATACCACAGTATTGCTGTGACGCTTGGGCAAGCGGGTTTTTTGAAGGAGTTGCTGAAAGTAATCGAGCGCATGAGACAGAAACCAACCAAGCTCATCAAGAATTTGCGCCAAAAGAACTGGGATCCTGTGCTTGAACCAGACGTAGTTGTTTACAATGCTGTAAGTGAGCATTTCCGAATTGTGAAACTTATTCAACTTTAATGTGCAGCCACTTTATCTAATTGCATGATCCACTCGTGGCTTAAATGGTTCCCAGATTCTGAACGCTTGTGTTCCATCACTCCAATGGAAGGCTGTTTCATGGGTATTTATAGAGTTAAGAAAAAATGGTCTGAGACCTAATGGAGCTACATATGGACTTGCGATGGAGGTAACGTTCTTGTTTCCCAACACAAAAGAAACGTTCTAGATATATTTGAGTTCGATGCGGTGAATGTGTAGTGGATACCCTCGTTTATTCATTCAGAGCTGTCTTAAACACATGCTTGTGACAGGTTATGCTAGAGTCAGGGAAGTATGATCGTGTACACGAATTCTTTAGGAAGATGAAAAGCAGTGGCGAAGCTCCAAAAGCAATTACATACAAGGGTTGGTTCTCTCTGTATGTTGGGTTTCTTTCTTCTTTTTGTTATTTATAAGGTGCTATGTTTTTTATGGCGCGTGTTTGATTCTCAGTGCTTGTACGAGCTCTCTGGAGAGAAAACAAAATCGACGAAGCTGTTGAAGCAGTTAGAGATATGGAACAAAAGGGAGTTATAGGAACAGGTTCAGTTTACTATGAATTAGCATGCTGTCTCTGCAACAACGGGCGTTGGCGTGACGCAATGCTTGAGGCAAGTTCCCTCATATCTTACCCTTCTGGCTTCTCAGGGAAACCTGCAATATTAACTTCTTCATTAATGCAGGTGGGGAGGATGAAAAGGCTTGAAAATTGCAAACCCCTCGAGATTACCTTCACAGGACTCATAGCGGCTTCATTGAACGGTGGTCATGTTGATGATTGCATGTCTATATTCCAATATATGAAAGATAAATGCGATCCGAATATAGGAACCGTGAACACGATGCTTAGAGTTTACGGGAGGAACGATATGTTTATCGAAGCTAAAGAACTGTTTGAAGAGATTGTCAGAGAAAAAGAGACTCATCTGGTCCCAGACGAGTATACATACAGCTTTATGCTTGAAGCTTCAGCTAGATCACTCCAATGGGAATACTTTGACCACGTATATCAGACAATGATTCTTTCCGGGTATCAAATCGATCAAACAAGACACGTACCAATGCTTATAGAAGCATCAAGATCTGGGAAGGTAAGGAATCTTCACATAGTCAAGGTTTTCATTTACTGCTTATGGAAGCATGAGCTATGTAATTTTGTTTGTAAATGCAGTGGAGTCTTCTAGAGCACGCCTTTGATGCCATTCTTGAAGATGGAGAAATCCCTCACCCATTGTTCTTCACCGAAATGTTGTGTCATGCGACAGCTAAAGGTGATTACCAAAGAGCAATCACGCTGATCAACACCGTGGCTCTCGCTTCTTTCCAGATCAGTGAAGAACAATGGACTGATCTTTTCGAGGAGAATCAAGACTGGCTTACTCAGGAGAATCTACAGAAGCTCTCTGATTACATCCTTGACTGTGACTATGCAAGTGAACCAACGGTCTCAAACCTCTCGAAGTCATTGAAGTCTCTATGTGGATCTTCTTCTTCATCACAGCAGCCATTGTTAGCCATTGATGTAACAACTCAAAGTCACAGCGAGAAACCAGGGGAAGATTTGCTTCTTCATGATACAACAATGGAAGACGACAATGATGCGAAAGGTGAAGCTTGGGAATTTACGGAGACCGAACTCGAGACGTTGGGTCTAGAAGAACTAGAGATTGATGATGATGAAGAATCCAGTGAATCTGATTCACTTTCAGTTTATGATATTCTGAAAGAATGGGAAGAGAGCAGAGAAAAAGAGACTTAAAATGCTTGTAAATTTCTCAAAATCTTTATTCTAGTAAAAGAGGAATACAACGAATTCTAAATTTACTTTCTAATTCATCCCCTTCAAACCAGCTTCTAGATTACTAAGCAGATCATCCACAAACAGAAAGAGAAAGACTCGGGTTTTACATAATCTCAGAGTAATGAACATACATATGATCAAACTGCGGATTTACACTGCTACTGACCAAAACAAAAGAGAAGAAAGGTATTGAAAACTTTTGAACTTTGCAGGTGATGAGATATCGCCTGATTCAAGATCGAAACTCTTGAAATGAGAAACCAGTAATGGATATATATAAAGGGCTTGCTCTGTTATAGAACTTCCCCATGATAGCTTTTTTTTTCCTTCTTTATGATTTACCGACTATGATTACGGATCCTGAACTTCAAAGCTTTCACCGCTGCCTTTGCAAATATCTGAGCAGCTTCGGCTTCGGCTTCTGCTCTATCTGCCTCTTTTGCTGCTTCTTCAGCCTCTGTGATTGCAAATTCAGCTTCTGCAACTGCTCTTGCAGCAGCTTCTGCGGCGTCTTGAGCTGTCATGCCTTTTATCATAATCAACTCTCCGTCTGGTCGGGACTTGGTGAAAATGTTGGCACCGTTCCCCTCGGGTTTTGGTGAGTCTTTTTTGTTGTTTCCTTCCAAAAAGAGTTGAGGAGCCTTCTGTCTTGCTCCTACGCTAATAAAATTAGTAGAAAACCTGTACTTGTGCTTTATCTGAAAGTGAGAACAACAGCGAGAAACCCCAAAGTAAGTACTTCGAAATGGTGAGACGAAAATGAAGTTTTGGTAATCTTGATTCAATGTTGTGTGTGTTACCTTAACTAATGGTCCATTTGATGATAAATGCTTTAATCTTACAGCCACATGTCTTTTCATATTCGGCGGAGTCTTGAAATTCTCCTGAAATTTTACAGCTACTAAGTACGCGGCAAACCTCAAAAGAAGCACAGATTCCCAATGCTAGCGTTACCTCTATGTACATAAAGATCGATGTTCGGTCAGAACCGCGTGGTTCCTTCAAGTTAGTAATTGCCTCCAAGATAATCTTGTCCAAACTACAAGAACAGACAATAGTACGAGATCTAATACTTACAAACTTAAAAAAAAATTAAAGCTTTATGTTGTGCATGAACCAAACCTTGTAATTGATCTCTTTGAAGCATGAGTTCGTGGCGATCCAGTACCAGAACCTCCAGGCGATGTTTGATTCATCCGTTCTTCGTCATTCGCCAAAGGCACAATGCTAAGAGGCGTAGTGTTGTTACCATCCTGTTTAGGAGCCGGCAATGTCCTTTTAAGTGCAAGTTTAGCCTTCTTCCTTGAACCCCATAACGCCGTCACACTTATATTTCTCCACTTGTCCTGTTACGCTTTGAACAATCAAGACTAATCCGAAACACGTAGTCACAAGCTCAAAAAAAGCAGGTACCTTTACCCAAAACCCATTAGTGACAATGGAAGTGATACAACTTCTTGTTTTCGAGTTGTAAACGTTTTACCTTGAGATCAACATTTGAGCGAGACTTGAGAATAGAGCTAAACTCAGCATCCGAGAGTATTGTACGCCACTTGCCAGTCCCATGTTTAAGTACCCCAGCTTTAAGAGCTGCTTCTTCATCCGGTGTCCACTTCTGCTTCGGGGCACCCATCCACAGTTATCAACGGTAGTCAAAAAACTAGTTTTTCCAATAAGTTGAAATTCTTCTCTCTCTTTTCTTTTCAACTGCCAAGAGATGAAAACAATACAAAACTTAGAATCTATGACAAGAGCTATAAACTACAACGACTAAATCTATGAAAAGCTAAACAACATCTACGCTCCTGTTGAACATTTTGATATTACGGTTTCAAATTTGAACAAGCTTCTCAAAAACCTAACTACTTGTGCCGCACAAGACCGTAGAGGACATTTGATCAATGTAAGTAGAGAGATCTGTGAAAGCTTCAACCATATTTCCAATGAATTTCTAGAGCAAACGAGCACAATGGAGATCAAACTTACCAAACAGGTACACTGAAGCCAAAACATTCAGATGTAATCGAAAAAAGCCACGGATAACAATTAGATACACCCCAATGCTTAATACAACAAACTAACTCTTGATTTGAGAGATCTCTAAACCAAAACAAGATCAAATCCCAGTGCTTTCATCAACAAATTACAATCCTTTAACGACGTGGAAAAACATATGAATACTGAATATGAAAACTACGCCAACAACAACCGTACAACATAAGCGAAAATCATCCGTTAAAAAGGTGAATCATTTACAAAAATCCAATGCGAGGAGCAGAGAAAACGAGATATCTAAAAGAACAAAGATAAAACCAGAATTGAGGAAGGAAGAGGAGGAGGAGAGGCATGCCCGGATCAAACGGAACCAAAGGAGAATTTTTGAGGGAGAGACTTGACGATGAAAGCTAATTGTTCATGTAGATGTGTCATGGATCAAATGTGAATCTTGGAATTTCGGTGAAAGGGACGAAGAAGGAGACCAGAGAGTAACACAATGAAGAATATCCATAGAAATTACACAAAAAAACTTGAGCTTTCCTCATTTGTATCCAAATTGCACAATAACTCCTATTAATGCTACGATGGATGTCGTAGGCCCTCTATTTGTCAAACATTCATAAATTTGCCTCGACTTGTATCAGATTACATCATAAACCCTATTATCTAAAGCTTAATTAAATAAATATTATTTCTTTAGGATAGATATTCTATTAAATTAAAATATTCTGACTTTTAAAGAAGAAATTAGGACTTTATTGTAAAGGATACAGGAGGAAAATAGGTGAGGTGGGGTAAACTGATATCAGTAATACTTTAGTGAGTATAAGAGAGTTTTTTATAAAATTAAGACTTCTTAAGTAATTTATAAATTGGTTAATGGCTGAAATGAAAATGTGCTTGATTTGTAACTTTTCCCCTTCTCCTCGCCTATAATCTTACGGGAAGTCGGAGGAAACCGAAAAGCTCAGAGATTTTCCAGATTTCTCTTCTGCCTGACGATGGCGCTTCGTGCTACTCAAGCGACTGGTCGTATGGCGGCGACGCTAAGGCGTGTCGCTCGGCCTTTCTCAACTGACGCGGTGGTTGAGTCGGATTACAAGCGTGGCGAGATCGGTAAGGTCTCGGGGATCCCAGAGGAGCATCTTACACGAAAGGTAAATGAAAGCATTCGACTTTCTTCCTTGTTATGAATTGATTTTAGGAATTAGGATTTTTTACGGATTGAAATGTGGAATAACTCGAAGAATCTGTCTTTTGTCTGAAAAATTGAGCTAGATCGTGTTCTGTTTTTGTTTGTTTGCTAAGATGTGTGTTGATTTGATTTGTATCAATCGATTGTTGTTAATCACCTGAGACATGTGGAATTTGTAGGTGATAATATACTCTCCTGCTAGAACTGCTACACAGCAAGGATCTGGAAAACTTGGAAAATGGAAGATTAACTTCGTCTCCACCTTAAAGTATGGACCTTTCTTCATTCCATCTCTTCTTTTTTGTTTTGTAACTTAAAGATAATCCTCTTAGTGTATAGTGTGGCTCATTTGTGGATTCACTTAGGTATACATGTAAATGTCCTCTTCAATCGTCATCTCAAATGAGTTTTAGTGTCGCAATACTTAACTCTTCTGCTTTTGCGAGAAGACCATCACTTTTTGATTAGATGCAGCCTTACTAAGACCAATATAGCTTCTTGTGTCATCACTTATTTGGCCTTGGTATGTTTGTAGGTGGGAGAATCCATTGATGGGATGGACTTCTACAGGTGACCCTTATGCCAATGTCGGTGACTCCGCTCTTGGTTTTGATTCTGAGGAAGCTGCAAAGTCCTTTGCAGAGCGTCATGGCTGGGATTATGTGGTATGTTGTTTCCTTTTCTGGTCACTTTCACATATTTATGAGATTGTCTCATGTTTCTGTTCTATGAGCCATATCATTCAGAATACTTAAAAACGCACATCTTGTTTTCATGGCAGGTGAAGAAGCCCAAAACACCGTTATTGAAGGTTAGTATCTATCCTTTAGCTAGTCGCACTTGTAGGAGGTGTGTTTTAGACAAAGCTTCTTCCATCTCAACCCCTCATGTGTTAGTTAACAATTCACAGTAACCCTTGGATGTTTAAAGATTGGTTTTCTTTTTCTCTCTAGTTGAAGATCAGTGCTATTAAGGCTCTGCTTGAACGTGAACTCGTGTTGCTTCATCATAACTGACTTGCTTTCTTATTTTTGATTTGCGTATCAAATCATCATCATATTGTGCTCATCACGCGAATGCGTGATATGATTAGACAATTTAAGTTAGTATGGATAAGGATCGTCTCTTTCTCACTCTGTTTAATTCCTTCAGTTTCAAGTATTAACCTAACCTCATGATGGCTCATCTACCATAACTGCAGGCTAAGTCTTACTCGGACAACTTCAAGTGGAAAGGCAATCCTCAACCAGAGAAGTGATCTTATATCATCTTCTTCTTTAATTTCCCGAGCAAAAGGAGAAACCTCATTTGATAAAAAAAAGGCCCTCATGTTTCTTCGTTATTTTAGCATCTGTGAGCTTCTGTCTGAACTATTATCCATGGTTGGATTCTTTTTTTTGTATTTTTCCTTTGTTAACAATAATATGATGATGATGATGACACACTGACTGATTCATCAAGCCTTTCTGTCCAATTTCACTGGTCTACTTCAGAATAGTTTCGATTTTCCGTGTTTATAAAATAGAAGAGATGTTATCGAGTAAATAATCCGTAAGATACAAAAATATAGAAGACACGAATTCGAAACGAAAAGACGATAAAACAACATAAGACTATTTTGAAAGAGACAAAGTCTGTCTTTTAACATTACATGTAATGAAAAAGAAATCCTTGACTGAATTCTCCGATCAGAAACAAGCATCCAAGAGACAGCAACAGCAGAGCGCAGCCAAACTGTGATGCATAGATAATAGACAGAGAACACAGCATATTAATATCATTGGATTAAGAACTAGTATAATAAACATAAACATAATAATGAATAGTGTAGCGAGATGGAACCAAGAACATACCATCCTTCGAGCATGCCGGTTTGTTTGTTTTGCTGCGGACCTTGAGAGTATTGCGGTGGAGGATAACCTTGAGCAGGATATCCCTGAGCATATCCTGGCGGTGGATAACCGGCTGGAGGATAACCGGCCGGGGGATAACCGTCCTTAGGAGGATACCCTTAAGACAGGAATTCAAAAAAGTAAATTAAACCAGCAGAGAATAAGCTAAAACCGAATAGCCAATATCAAAGGACACATGAAAGAAATATTACCTTGGGGAGGAGGAGCACCGACAGGATGTTGTTCTTGATTATACATCTTTTCTTCTTCCTTTTGAGTTCTTTGAGCTGTTTTGTTTTTCTTTCTTTCTCTCTCTCTCTTTGTAAGCAATCTATGTTTCCTTCCTTTATAGCGAAGTAATGCCGGTGAAGAATACTATTTTCTTTTGTCAAATTCTAGTTGTTCTTAAGTTGTCTTTCTTCTTTTCTAATTGATTAGTGGTTTAATAAAGTAGAAAACTAAAGAAAAATATTCTTAAAAAGTCTTTCTTGCATCATAAAGATTACGAATAAATTTCTTTTCAAATTAGGTGATCTTTCTTTTGTGCTTCACACTTGACCGTAAAAGTTTTTTCAACATATAATTTATGTATATTGTAAATTAAATTCATCAGAAAAAATTATTACTGATTCTAGATTTATATAATTAATTACCAACCAGTTGTAAACTAGGCAATATAAACTCGTTTCATATTTTGTTTAACACTAAACAAGCTTCCCCATATATTTAGTTTTTTTTAATACTAAACCTATTATGTAAAAAGTAAACAGTACCAATGTTACTCTTAAGTCCTTATTTGAAACATAACTTATTTTTTTGGTTAATCATGTTTCGACTTAAATCATCATCTCCCTTGTAATGTAAAAAAAAAATGTAACAACAAAAACAAATTATATACGACCTCCTCGTTTGAATAAATAGTTGAGGAGACATCAGAATACGAAAAATATGACTTTTATCCACCCACATGTTAGTCCAGATTCCCATGACATCGATAATCTTATTATAAAATATTCGAATATTAATATCCATATTGTAAGATTCCCATCCATCATGAAAAGTAGAACCCATTAAGAAACAGTGTTCGTTGCATTGTCTACACACAAACATGATACAGCCTAAATAAAAGCCAATTAGCATCGTTACAACAATTGGTAGTGGCATTATCATCCCCAAAAAGGCTAAAACACTAACAAAGTCATAAAAGAAGAAAGCAACTTTGCCCTACCAGAAGAGCTCTGTACAAGAGTTCTTTCTCTCTAAACGATTTGAGACTTTAAACCGGCTTGGGTCAGAACCAGCGCAGCCATTTCCGTGGCCGGTTTTTGCTACCAGGCTCTTTTCTTGGAGTCACATTGATCCTATCCGCATTTGCTGCTGCCCATATGCTAAAATCAGGTGAAGAAACCAGTTCTTTAACCGCTTTTGTCGTGCTATCCTTTGTGAGCTTCTTCCACTCTTCTTTTGATAGTTTGCTCCTTTCAGGAGTTTTATGGAAAGTGGAAGGGAAAGTATCTGATTCAGACGGTGGAGATTGTCGCATCCCATTGATTCCTGAATAGAAACGTCAAACAAAAGCTTATTTATTGGTTTCATTTTACGTTTTATGAAGATGATTTAAGAGAGATCACAGATCAACCTCCTGATGAAGAAGCAAACGGAACACGGTTGCCAAATTCAGGACTCTTTTCCATGAAGTCATGGAGATATCCCGGGACGGTTGGTACTTCAGCAGACCGAATTGCCTCCCAGATTCCTAGCACTAAATTCAATGGAATCCTGCGCAAAAGAATTCAACTTGCATTCAATATTTTGAACTTTCATGGATACGGAAGCCGCAAAGAAAAGAAAAAACAGATTGAATTGTCAAAGAAAACGGACAAAACAGATCGGTCACGACTCACTCATATAAGCGTAGAAGGAACTTCAATCTGGCCATCTTCTTTAAACTCGATGAAATCAGAACTACAGATATCAATGCTCCTCCAGCAAGCAACGGATCTACGGAGCTCTGGGAACAAGAGATTCTTGTCAAATGATACATTTTCAATTTAAATAAGAGGAGACGTACAGTTTGAAGGACATTGGAAAATAACCTGAAGAATCAAAACCGAGGCCAAAATCCGGATAGACCAAGAAACAAAGAGCGATGTGCTGATGTCAATGGAGCCATCTTCGGTTAGAACCAGCTTCCTCACAGTCCAAAATCCAAAAAACGCTCCAGCCAAAGACAGAAACACCCCGGCAAAAATCGCTACCTGCAAAACCATCACACGAAAACAAAAACAAAAAATTCTTCAGCACAAGTTTGAGAGGGGATTTTCTTAACCAGCAAATATTAACACAATCAAAACTTACATACAGGGGTGTACATTTCTTCGTCGATTCCCATCTCCGTTAGCAGACTTTGAAATAAACCAGGGATGTAGCGCAGAAGGAAACCACCTAAACCAAGCTGGCCGAAAGAAGAAGGAAATAAAAAATGTGTTTGATAAAACAAGGAGGTTAGAGAAAATGGGAAGCACAATAAAAAAGTAAATTATTAAACAATCACCAGGGTCGAGTATATGAACAATGCAAACGAGCTCCGCCCAGTTGGTAGAAGCTTCATCCCCTGTATACAAACACATAACATTACAAAACCGGAATATGGAAGTCAATACCTCTCTATTAATTAACGCAACAGATGACACCGAACAAGCAAAATGAGGGTACCTGAAATAGGACTAGCAGCACAACAAGGATAATACCAACAGCCATGGCACTGCTGTAGTAAAATGCTAACGATTGGCTCAGAGTCGAAGCCGAAGCCAGCAAAATGGCACCAAGGATCAAGAATACTATTCGATACATGGAAAATTCTGAAGCCAGAAAACAGAGTTGAAAAATTACAAATCAGAAATGAGGAGAGAAAGAAAGTGGTGCTTAAGTAACTGCGATAAAAGGAAATAGAAAAAAGTCACCTTCTACAGCTGACAGTTCTAGAGTGATCCTGGATGAGGTAGCTACTCTTACGTCAACAACTTTGTGGTCAAAGGGAGACATTGTCTGAACCCATGAACCCTTAGAGACCTTCTCCCAACGACTTGAAGGGCACATTCCAACTGCACGCGATATATTCCTACAAACATACAAATCATGAAACAATTCAGTGATATAAATGTATGATAACTGAATCTATGTATTGTTTGTTATATTCTGGACCAAGGAACTTACTACAAAGATTAATAATATCCAAAAAGTGAATAGAAAGATAAACAACCTACCTGTGGAAGCAAACATCGATATTACTTGCTTTGGCAACGGTCGATGCATTGAGTAACAACTTCAACGAATGAGCGTACTTGTCAATATGTTTAAACCTTCGAAGTCCATTGATATGTATCCTCTGGCATAGAGAGGTTCTCTCTGGCTTCAATCCAGGAGAACCCTTAACCTCTAAACTAGGAGTCACTTGAAGCTTCCCACTTTCTCCCACAACTGTCCACAAAGGTTACAGGAAAATTAACCACGCATAAAACAAAAAAACCCAATTGCATGCATCTGATAAGCTCACACGAATTTAGTCAAAAGAATCAAACTTTCTGATACTTAGACACACACACACAACCTACAATTGGAGGAATCCCTTAACATGACCAAAGCAAACAATTAACCTCAAAATTCGATTAACGATTGGAAAGTTTAGACTGATAAAACCCTAGATTTCTACAATTTCACCCTAAACCCAAAACCGCACGATAAAGAAAAAACTCACCGAGTACAAGTTCATCAGATGAGACAAGACAGAAGAAAGCAAAGAGATGTAGCAAGACGATTCCGATAACGACGCCGGAGCTCCGGAGAAGACGATAACCACAATCCATCGATTCAATTTCTGGGTTTCAAAGAGGAACGAACAACGATGGAACAAACAAAAGGTTTAGTAAAGGGCGCGGATTTGAATTAACCGCAATTAACCATAAAGCCTGAAGGGCATTTACGGTAATTGAAACAAACCAAACCCGTCGATTCTCGGCATTGTAAATGGGCCTTTAATAGCCCAAATCTAGCCCATTCCTTTGCAGTGAAACTTTTGTTTAAATTTGGTTAAGAATCATATAGTTACGGCCCAATGCGTGATGCTTTGGAATAAGGTTCCTTCGTTAACAATAAGCCAATGATTGAGCCGTTGATTACGTTACGTCTAGTTAACTGAACTAAATGGAATTATGCATCAGTCATTGGCTTATTGACTTCATGACTATGATTGAAAAAAGAGCCCGACCAAATGAGCTGCCTAACATATTTTAAAGAAACTACGTTTACATTTACTTTTTATCTGCAGTTACAATTGAATCAAATGTAATCTTGTGACTAGCTATCCAATAATTACAGCTTGTTTAAAACCACTTTAAACGCCTATCATTTGTTTTGTTGAACGGTGGTTTACGCCTAACAGCTTTGCATGGGACGTTATCATTGGATGTATCGAAAACTTATGATATTACGTAAAAAATTATAATTAGATCGAACACAACAACAATATCCATGGGTACAACGAACTGTCGGTTTCCATGATTCTTTTCTTATTTTGTTCCAACTTCTGCAAGTTAATGCGAGTGGGTGAAGAGGAAATAATTCTTTCTAAAAAAAAAAAGAGGAAATAAATTAGTAAATGATTTGTACAATTCTGATTCTGCAAATGTGTTTGATGATGTTGCAGAATTGGTCTAATTCAAGCTTTTAAATCTCTTTTGAGAATAACTTAAAAAAACGCTCAAATATTTAAAACGTCAGAACAATTAAAGTTCTTGAAATTTTTTTAGAGACTGGATGATCTTCATTTAAAGCATTTATGATAATAACATCGCTTTACATAAACTTTAAATGTTGTCGGATGCGCTTTAAGAATATCTACGCTTTTGAAGAGTCATCTCATGAGGATCCAAACTCCGGAATGCTGTGTAAAGCTGGCCTCCACCCACCGCCGGCTCTTCCTCCGCCGTAGTTCCGCCTCATAAACCCATCTCCACCTTCTTCCCCGGCGACCTATACAAAACCGGTCGAATAAAATCAAGCATCCGTACGGACAAACCAGTTCAGCGTGTCTTTAGACCAAATTTAAGGCATGTGAAAGATGTGCATTTGCATATGGTCATGTGGCCCGTCATAAACTTAATAAATTATTTCATGATCAAAAACAAAATGTTTAATGAAAACATTTCAAATATTTTACATGACCTAAAATATGATTTTAACGACGACTGAGCCGGTCATTATAAATTCGTAATGATCAAAAGTCAGAGCATGGACATGAACTTACCGTAACATTAGTCTCGTCTTCATTCGGATCCGAATCCGAATTTGGGTTGACCCGACCCTTTTCCTGATCTTTCTTTCTGTGTTTCTTCTTCTTCTTCAGCTCGAGCCCACCTCCTTCTTTCAATAGCTTCCCAAGCTTTACACACTTTTTCGTCGCAAACTCGTTCAATACCTCTGCATACAAAAGCACTAACAGTGTCAATAACATAACATGTCCGATGAGTAAAAAGAGAGAGAGAGATTGAACGTGTGTATACCTTCGAAGCTGACGAGACGGTAAACATGTCCGATGAGTAAAGTGTCGTCAGGACGAAGGAGTTTGAGCTGCTTCAATGGCGATCCTTTCTCGTTCTTGAGTGTCGGTGACGTCACAACCACCGCAACGTAATGACCGGGATTTGATCTCATCACGTCACTTGCTGTCACCGACCAGTAAATCCTCTCCACCTTGTTCTCCGCCGGGTGATGGATCAAAACCGTCGCTGCCTCCGCCGCTTGACAATTCCCCATTCTTTTCTTTTTCTTTCTTTAACTCTACTCAATATGTGATTAAGAAAAGAAAAGGTTTCCTTTTTTTTTTTGTTGGGTTCTTGTCTGGTTTTGAAGTATATAAGGACGTTGTGGGTTTTTTTAATAGATAGTGACGTCAATATTCTTCATCCTTTGGATTTGTCAGGTTTGACAAAGAGGGTCGCTGGAAATCGATAAAATGTTTTAAAAGACCAAGGGGAAAATAAAAATAAAAATGATGTAAGAATTAAAAGAAAACAGAGCTAGGGTTGAGGAACAAACAGAGAGAATTCGTAAATTAAAGATGTCGACGAGAGATTAAGCAAAGAGATGAATAAATAAAGAGGTTGGGAGGTGGTGGAACTATTTATTATATTTTGATTTCTAATGATAATGACAGGTGATTTATTTTTTATGGGAAATTAATAAATGTTAATAAGGATCTTGCATATCGCAACTAATGAATTGATTGACGAAATGTTTAATTCTCTTGAATTATTAAGTTGACCAGAGTTTATGGTATCTAATCTAAAACTATAACTTAATGTAAAATTAATAACTATCCATCTTTTTAGTTTCTACCAATGCTATTCAACATTTTAGTTTTAAGAAAGTGTGGTGATTTCATAACTAGTCAGAAATATTTGAAGATGTTAAGTATTAAACTATCTTTGACTCGCAACCGATGCAATGCCACAAGTCTATCGAGATGTCAAAACAAGCTCATGTGTTTATAGTTATATTACAAATAAACTTTAAATAGGATTGGTATGTGAACATTGACTATAAACTTGAAAGCTGGTACAAGGTAACTCTTGTTTTTCATCTTTTTGGTTTCAATAGAAATCACTTTGCTATTAATTTTTTTCTCTTTTGAGTTGTATTGCAATGAGCTCAGTGAGCTGCTTTTATATAGAAATCACCTATTCAATGAGCTGCTTTATTTTGCAAACTACTTGTATGTATTTTATTAAGTTTATTCAAACAAATAAATAAATCTTTGTTTTTTATTATCTCATATTCTCTGCCTTTTTAAAATGATTGATGTTTCGAAAAAATATTGCTTTAAAAAATGAATGTTTTCTGTTTTAGTATGTGTGGCTGAATGTTACATATATTTTTCTTTTTTACGACAAATTTTATTAGCATTAATCATAAAAAGTTAGATAATCATTTTAATAATTTTCTAGAGATTTAGATAATCACTTGTTGGTCTATCTTAGTTCCAAGAGCTTTCTCTAATCTATACTTGTTTTGAAATTTCTAGCAATGGTATTAGAATCATGTTTATTAGTAGAACGATGCGAGTGGTATCACGATATATAATTTTGAGCATTTTTGTCCTAGTGTTGCGAGTGGTCTGATGACTTCTCATCTATGGGATGGACATGCATCCAGAAAAAGTAGGATCGGCATTTTGGCGGATACGCCATCGTAAACTATATGAATATTGATGTATAATTTATGTAGATAAGCAAAAATGAGAAGAATAAAAAAATTGTATGACAAAAAAAACTACATATGCGTGTATATATATATATATATATAAGCCAAAGATATAGTAAATGCTATTCCAATTTTACAAAGGAAGCGTGTTGATTTGGAGTTAAGCGAAATAGGTATAGGATGTAGCATGGGACCCAAAAGGAGTTAAATCAGATGGTTTTGCAACCATTGGATTCACGTAATTTTCATTTTAAGCGTCGGATGTATAAACGAGGTATCTGATACCCCTATCGTCAATGGCAGTACGAAAAGACACTGCAAATCTGCAACTCTTTAGTGTCTAATTTCGATAGATTCGTTCCAAAAATTCTTAGATTCTTATAGCTTTCTTCCATCATCTACATTCATTTGCTTTTAAATCATTTCGTTACTTAGGAGCGAGGATAAAGAAAAGATTAGGACATCGCCTTTGTATTAGTAAAAAATACGAGAAATGATATTAACTTAAATACCTTTGTATTAGTAAAAAGTGTCCTATCATAATTAAATTTAAATTTAAATTTACACTTGGTAACTTGTGTGAGTTGTATACAAAAACAAACGAATTGATTTTGATTTTCCTTACGGTTGAGTATAAGATGGAACAGAATGAAGTATTTACCAAAGTGTAATGTATATTACCAAAGTGTAATGTATGTGTCTTTTTAACTTGCAAACAAGGTGTAAATTAGTAAATGAAATCAACACTTTAGTTTGGAATTTGGATCCATTTGTTTATCGACTTATCTTCTACCGCTAGTTCCATTTCCATAAGCCGTTTGTTTTTTTTTTATACAAGAAAAAGAACACACGTTTTTCATAAAATTAGTTAACTTTCACTAAATTATAAGTTGAAATTGACCGACCAAGAAATTAAATTCGTTACTCCAAAACACGCCACCAAAAACCGATGAAGTCTGGTAAGAGAACACTCGTAATTAATTATTCTGAATGCGTGTCAAATTTGTACTGCGTAAAGTGTAAACGATACATGCATGAACACTAATCACTATGCTCGTTTAACTGGACTTTAAAGCCCATAAAGTATCTTAACGGGCTAGTCTAAAAAGAACTATGTTATTGGACACGAAACAAAAATCTAATTCTTACCGAACCAATCCATAGTTAAAACATTCGTTACAACTCCTAAGAAAACCAAAACATAAAATCCGAGTCAACGATATCACCACAAAACACATAATAAACGGGCAAAACCAAAGACGAATCCTCAGGTTTGCATAGCATCTTGCTCGTCTTCTCCATCAGCTTCATCAGTTTTGATTGGTTCGCTGAACATATACTGACTCTGATACTCGACAAGGTACTGCATCGATCTCCTCGCATCCAAGAACAACCGGTAAACTCTCTGGATATCCTCAACCTCCACGACTTTCCCTTTCCGTTTCTGGCAAGACAACGCAGCCGCGGTTATAAGATGAATCGCATACCTAAGAGAAGTATCGCGTCCGATCAAAGTCAAAAGCTGTTTCGCTTCTTCGTTCATCTCAACATCTTCTTCTTGGCAACGAATCTCTAATATCTTCCTTATGTCTTCGTCCGTGTAAGGTTGAGTTGTGATGATGAGAAGACGGTCAAGAAGATCGATGGGGATCCCGTGCGGTGATTTCTGGTTTGTTCCACGGATTGTTGTGACTCCTCGGTTGGTTGCCACGACGAGGATTGGTGACATTTCGTTTTCAAGAGCTCGGTTAAGGAACGAGAAGCATTCGATGTCGAGCATGTGAACTTCATCGATGAAGAGAACACCTGGAACTATTTCAGCTTTTCCTTCTTCTCTCCATTCCGCTACTTTTGTGTCGATTTGTTCTCGGACTTCTGATCGGATTTCTCCAGTATCGCCGGTGAAAAGAGCTAGAAACCCCTGTGTCCTGCTCACGAACAAAGAAGAGAGTAAACAAAGTCACCTCTTGTTGTACTACAAATCGATGTTTCAAACCTCACGTTTGCAAACCACTAACAGAATGTCTTAGTCATAGTTATAGAGGTTGTTCCGACTACACACTGAGCTAAAGAAATGTATTGAGCATGAGAATTTCAAGAACATAACAAGCAATGGAGTGAGCCAAATCAACTAAACTTCAACTTACACTGATCCAGTGAATGCCAACACCAAAGATTTAGCAATGTAACACAATTAAGGAAACTGTTAAAAAGTTTACCTGCTGTTGATAACATCAATCTCGTGAAGAGTGACACAATGTACAACCTCTTTCCTCTTCTGCAACTCACCATCAGGGCACTGCACAAACTTAGTCTGCGCACCCATAGCATCATAATCCCGAGACCTCGAAAACGATCTTCCAAGCTTACTAATCTTCCCGGTAGCCTTATCAAGAGCAATAACATCTCCACTCTGCACTTTCTCCTTGTTCATAGACTCAATCAGCTTGGCTCCCATATCATACACAGTCTCCATATCCGTCGTCTTCATGGTCAACTTCCCTGACTTGGAAGCAACTCCCGAAGAAGCAGGCCTATCAATCTGAATCTCCACAACTTCTCCTTCAATAACCTCAGTCTCTTCTTTGATCCTAACACCGATCGCTTTACGGAAAGACTGAGTCAAAGCTTCAGTCTTTGACATCTCCAAGGAGAAAATCTCACTTCCTGCAATCATCGCGAATGGGGTTTCCAAGCCAAGCGATTTCGCCATACCCATCGCAATCGCTGTCTTACCCGTTCCGGGTTGACCCGCAATTAGGATAGCCCGACCAGCGATTTTGCCTTCCTTAATCATCTGAAGGATTACGCCGGCGGCTTTACGCGCCTTCACTTGACCCACCATTCCTTCGGAGACGGCTCGTGGCTCGAGCGCTGAGTCGAGACCCAATCCTCGGATGTGTGAGTGTGCGCCAATTCGCTCGACTCTGGTCAAGTCACGACTCTCCGATAGCTTTAGTTCCGCCATTGTTTTTCGATTATCGTTGATTGAGGCGGAGGAAGAAGAAGAAGAAAGAATTCAAGAGGTTTTAGGGTTTAGAGAAGTTGCTCTCCAATGGTGTCAATTTTAAGTACCCATGAAAGGGCAGAAACGTAATTTCGCAACGAGTTACGCCATTTACTTATTTAGCAATGTACCCTTGTATTATTGATTAAAATGCTATTAACTCTTACATAAGGATCCATGTTATTTTCACCCTAATCAAGAAATTTCAGAGGTTGGATCCTGGAGATGATGAATGGGTTTAGAACTCTCTTTGGCCAGTTTCTTTGCCTCTCTTCTCTTCTTCACTTTTCTCGTCTTATCATTGCCGTCGAACTTCAGTTCCTCTACAGAACCAAAAAACAAAAAAACAGAGTCAGATACCTAATGTAATTATTACACGAAAGAGACATGACCAAACGCTGCCACAGCTTGAGCTTTTGGAACAAGTCAAAGCTTGCCTAACCCGTGATCCCAACTCAAATCTTAGTTAGATATTTACCAAATTGCAAGTTGATAGATTACTAATGATAATGGTCCAAAGTCAACAAAAAGGCGCACCCTCTTTCTCTTGGGCAATTCGTCGAACAGGTTGTAAGCAACTCGCTTCTTTTTCGCCATGAGAATCTTCTCCACCGTTGCTCTCACCAGCATCTGCGACTCTGTCATCACGGGTCTGAACCATTTCTGTCGGAAGCAGAGGTCCGATGACTTTCCTCCGTCGAGCTGCTTCCTCTTTGAGCATCTTCTTTCTTATCCTCTTCCTCTGCGCTCGACTCAGTTTCTCTGACTCCTCTTCTCCGTTTTCATCGTCGTCGCCATGATTTGATGAATCGATTTTCACGTAATCCTCTGGATAAAACGAGAGACTGAATGTAATAACTCCCGATTCAACGACAAAATCAGGTTAGAATTACAGGAGTAGTACCTGGGTCTATGAGTCTCACATCGAACGGTTCTTCGTCAAACTCAGCCTGAAACTCCAAATTCAAACAATGGCATAAACACTTGTCGATTCAACGTGGATGCAAATATGAGATGAGAAAATACCGGAGACGGAGAAGAAGAAGGAGACGGAGGCGATGAAGGAGAAGGGTACAGTGTTTGGAGAAGAGCTTCGTGTAACTTTCGTCTCTTTTCTTCTCGCCGGAGCATCTTCAAAGATTGCTCAGAACTCGGGCGGGGAATTCTCCTCCGTCTCGATCCGACGGTCCCTATAAGATTTGCACAAAATTTCAAATAGTTTTTGTTTTACGTCCCTAGATGTTCGTGGTGTTTGCTATTATTTCCCGGAATTTATTTTAGAGTGTACAAACCCCCGTAAGACAGTTATTTTATTTATTACGTTGACGTTGGTGACGTGTAGAGGAAGAGGAAATATTAAAGTGATGTTATTATACTTGAAGGACGACTTCTTTAATGCCTTTTTGTTTGACCTTTTTTTGGATAAACATGTTTCATTTCATGATCTCATCTGTCTCGCATTTAATAATTACCTATCGTAGGTGTAAATTTGACAAAAAGAACATGGAGCAACTTAACTGAAGTGAAAAATATGAAACTAAAGATCCTGAATAGATCATAGACTCTATTCTACATGTTGAAAATTATATACAAACAAGAAATCTATAATTAAGCACCACTGAACAATGCACACAAAATCAATCCCTTCCAAATCAACAACAAACAGGGAAGAAAAAAAAACGAAAATTTTATAGGATCTTCATTTTTTTTTTCCTTTTATCGTTGCTTAATAGTAATTAAGCCACCGATTTTTCTTTTTTTATATCGATCAACTAGCAAAGCCTCTTCTTCAAACTCCACACAAGCCTTCTCTTCATCGATCCTTCCCATCACCATGCAACTATAGTTTCTCCGGAGATCCAACGGTCTTCCCATCGCCGCCGTTATTTCTCCCCCGCCACCGACACGTGAGTAGTCTGAGACAAACCGGCAGCGTTCACGTGTCGTCGTGGTCGAATTTATTGTGAAGCTACGAGGGAGAATGATGCTTTGTTGTTCGCAGATTTGGAAATTACCTGGCGGCAAACCAAACCCGCCGGAGCCACCACCACCACGGATGAAACCGGCGGAACATGACGTCATGCTACGTATGTATGCGTCACGTGCCCTGATCAAGAAACGAACCGGAGACTTCAACAGTCTTGCTAAGGTTCTCTCTTTCTTCATCTCTTTAGCTTTCATGATGCTTTTAAGTGAAATAAAATATCCAAGACTGGAATGAAAAAATGTATATATAAGAGAGAAGATGCCGTCCATGGACTTCGCTATAAATGTACCTTTTTCATTACGGAATTAAAATTATATTATTTATATAAGGGTATTATAAATGTATCTAGTTGGATGTTTACAGTTTGGGGATACTTATCTTATTATAAAAAAAAACAATATCATATGTATCTAATTTACTTTGTTTCATATATTAAAAAGAAAGAGCTAAGAAGGTACATATCGTGGATTTTTTAAGCTAATAAAATGTATTAAGAATCTAAAACAAAAAAAAACGAATAAAAAAATCCAAGCTGAGATATCTATTCAAGCTTAAAATTTCTGGCGATAATTAATGTTTAGATAGCAATTGCCAAGTACTCGTCCATATGTCCTTGAACACGTTATCGGATAAATAATTAAAAAAGTCTAGATTATTAATTTGTAAGATGGATTGAGATTTGACACCAAATTACATATATCCCATTAAAGTAATGCAAATTGTGAAACTACAATGGGGGCTCAAAGACTCATTTGAAGAAAAAAGAAATGTATTAAAATACAAGATTGGTTAGAGTAGACTTGAATTTAGCACAGTGACACAAATTTCATTATCAAACTAATTTGTCAATTGTTTTACACGGATTCATCATAGAGGCAACTTGGGATGTCCGCAATAAGTTTTATGCAAACATATCAGGACTTTATATTTTTCGATTATAACCTGCCCCACCGATAACAAAGTTTCCCAAAGTCAAACTGAAACTCGTTCGTATTATATTGTGGAAGAGATATATTGTGACAACTACAAATTACAAAATAAATCCCAAATTTTGCGTCTTTATCTTTTGTACAACTTGGGCTTAACAGTTATACAGGTACGAAGGTATACCATTCGGAAGGCCATTAAGGCCCATTAGATAGGCATATCAAATTGGTGATTCTTACACATATATAGGCTATAGGGGCTACAAATGCTGTACAAACAATCATGTCACAGCTTCTGAGGTATCTTAAAAAGCCTAGTACAACTATTTAGGCTTTTATCTCGGCCCAGTAATACTTGACGGTTCAATGAAATGTACGCCGTTGCTCTTCTTAACTGAAATAATAACAAAGCACCGTATTATGGTTTAATATTAACAAAATAATTCTTAGATGTGATATCATTTTGATTTGATTTTATATATTTTACAGAATAATATATAAAATATATTGAGTAATTTATGTTTATTTAATTTTTTTATTAAAAAATTACATTTTATATAAATATAATTAGTTTTAATAATAATTAAATAAAGTAATCTGTTTATATGATCTATCAAATTAGTTTTTAATTTTTTCTATAATAGATTAATCTAATTTATTTATTCGCTTTCAGTGATCGAGATGATAATTCATCAAATATCGTATTAGAGATAATATTATTTTCTGTTAATAAAATTTTAACTAAATTATTTAATCGATGGCAAATATTGTTTGATATTGTTATTTTAAATTTATATAAGAAGGATTTTAATTAAGATTTATTAAGACGGTGAGAGAGGGTCCCATAGTATCGCGAAGGTTGCTTGCTCGGAGATCAGTGGCGATCGCAACTTGTGTGAGAGAGAGAGAGATTTTCAGTTGAGATATGGCTTGGTTAGCTAGATCCATTGCGAACTCACTGAAACTCGAAGAGGACGACGAAGACGATGAAAAGAGACGGTCTGGTGATGAGTCAGCTCCGTCGGAGTCACAGTCGTCTCCTCGAGGAGTTAAGGAAGACATCTCGGAACTAACCAAGACACTGAGAAGCCAGTTCTGGGGAGTAGCTTCGTTCCTCTCGCAGCCGTCTTCGTCTCCGGATCTTCAGGAGAGAAATCATCAGATTCCCGATCATGCGGAGGAGGAGGAGGAGGATCTGATCGCAGGGATCAGGAACGATTTCGCGGAGATTGGCGGGAGATTCAGGACGGGGATTTCTAAGCTCTCTGAGAACTTACCGGTCTCTGATTTCACAAAGATCGCTTCTAACTTGTTACAGTTAGGTTCAGAAGGAGTGGATCCCAATGATTACGATGTAATCGGAGTCACCGAGGAGTTAGTTGCGCTTGTGAGGGATCTTGCGATGCATCCTGAGACTTGGTTGGATTTTCCGGTACCTGATGATGATGATGATGATGATAACTTTGATGGTAAGTCTTCATTCAAAATCTGGAACTGGAACTTTAGAGTTTACGCTTTACCTTTGTGAATTTTGATGCTGAGTCTCTTTCCTTGCAGAATTTGAGATGAGTGATGATCAACACGAGCACGCACTTGCTGTGGAAAGACTTGTACCAAGCCTGTCTTCTTTGAGGATTGAGCTTTGTCCTGAATATATGACTGAGAATTGCTTCTGGAGGATTTACTTTCTACTTGTCCTTCCTAAACTCACTCCACACGATGTCTCACTTCTCTCCACTCCTCAGGTAATTTCTCTCAAGTTTATGGCTTTTCACTTTGTAATCGATTATGTTTGTTTTATGTCAAACCATATTTAGTAACTAGTAGCATGTCAGGTTTCATTGGAATGTAAAGTTAGCTAGTCTGTTACTTGTGTCATCCTTACCTTTTTGCGTTTGCGTAAAAGGTACTCGAAGCAAGAGCAATGTTATCCCAAGAGTTACAGAAAAGAACCGTCCAAGGAGAGAGTTCTCAAGCTGATACTGCAATGGTTGAGCCCCTTACTGTGCTTGACCCTTCACCGGAATCATCAACTGCCAAAACCGTTATTAATCCACAAGAGTTTGAAACGGAAAAGCACCCATTTGAGAGCAAGGAGATACAAGTCGTTGACAAATCTGTCATTGAAGAAAGAAACACATCACCTTCACCTGCTACTTCTTCTTCATCTGGATTTGTCAGAGTGCAAGTCGAGGACGAAGAAGATGACGCAGATGATTGGTTGAACGATGAAGAGACTTCTGAACCTAGTAGAGCCATGGAAGGAGGAGCAACGAACAAAAGTCCTATAGGGGAAGACGAAGAAGATGTATCATTCAGTGATCTAGAAGAAGATGATGAGGAAGGAGACGTCCCGGTGAGTTACAAGAAAGTTACTAACTCTGATTCACCAGACTGGGTTCAGCTTAAAACACCAAGACCGGGCAGGTAAAAGAGGACAAAGAATCAAACGATTGGCTTGACGTCGAGGAAATGTGATCTAAGTGACGTCTAGTGTACTTTCGGTTATATAAATTTCTACGTCTTTCAAAAATCTGTTTAATCAAAAACTCATATGAGGGGCCATCTTAGAAACCCCAGTGTTTTGTATATAAGACAGATTTGGTTTATCATTACGATTACAACTGTAACTAAAATTGACTTGCAAATTAACGAGAAATTGATCTTTAGATCCTGGACTCGAACAATGGTAATTGGCAACATGTTTTGAATGCAAAAAAGTGACAAATGCTTCCAAGTATCAGGGACAAAACTGGTTACTCTCGAGACAGCTCAAGATACTTTTCGTTTCTACTTAGTACCGCTCGAACTTAGTTTTACTGCCGGGTCGACCTCCACGACCTCTGTTATACTTATTAACCGGTTCTCTCTTGCTCCTATAACCGTCTCCTCCTCGATCTATCTTCAGCGCTACTCTGGGTGGTGATAAGAAACCGAACGAAGCTGCAACCTCCTGCAGGAAAACAGAGATTTCCGCTTTACATAAATTTGCAACATCTAGATCATATTGCAGACATCCGATTTTACGACATTTTGGTTTCATAAGATGTACTTCTGATTTTACGACATTTTGATATATACTGCAAATTTGATTACCTTGAGATCGAGTCGGTGGGCATTAAAGACATCTTTCATAGAGTGAGAATCATATCCAGAAATGTAAGTCTTGTATGCTTCTTTTGCCGACAGGCCCAATGCATTGTTTTCAGATATCAACTTTTCCTGCCATTTATAATAAGAAAAACATATTTTAAAAAAATCTCTATGCTATTTAACGCATAAATAAAGTTGGAGTGAGAGCCAAATGTTAATACCAGAAAAGCCTGCACATTGAGCAACTTCTTTTCCTCAAATTCATGTTCTTGAACAGGAATCTTCGCCGCCTGCAATAATTCAATCAGAAACAGATTCTTCGTTCAGTTATAGTCCGCGCAAGAGTGTCATAACGTTCCATTTGATGAATCAATTACCTTGAGATACTGAATGAACTGCAACTCCTCTGGAGTTAGGACAAGCAGAGCCTTCCCTTTTGCTCCTTCTCCACGAGCTGTTCTACCTACTCTATGTATATATTCCTAAATAATAAAGTAAATTACAAAAGAGATCGAGTGATTTCTTATCCCGAATTCTCACACTCAGTTGTCATAAAATTAGAAATTATATTAATAGCTTACCGTAGGATCATCTGGAGGATCATACTGCACAATCCAGTCCTAAACAAGCAGGCAGTATTCAAAGGAAATTTAATCAAAGACCAATGAATTCAGATTATTTCAACAGATAAAATTTGTTTAGTAAACATACCACATGAGGAATGTCAAGACCACGGGCAGCGACATTAGTACACAACAGGATACCAGTTTCCGCTTTTATGAACTGAAAAAATGTTGAAGTTCTTTTGCTCTGATCTATCCCTCTACGAATTTCAAGGCAATCTATTTTGATGTATCGAAAGAGCTCGGCGTGAAACTTGGTCGATTTGCACGTGGAGAAAAACACCATGATTTTCTTTTTCCCATGAAATCTCTTCAAGAAGGTGAGTAAGAAAACTAACCGCTTCGCACTTGGCACAACGCAATAACCTTGCTCCAAGCCTTCATTTGTAGCCTACAGTTTCCAATTTCCATAGAAAAATAATAGACCTGTCTCGACGAATAAACTGTAAGAAGAGATCAAAGATAATTGTGATAATCTGCTACCTCTTTTCGTCCTTCATCGACATCAATATAAACAGGTGATGCAAGTGACACCCGAGCAAGATCCTCAACCTATTGGTTTAACCGAATGCAAACAATCTTAATAAGCCATACTATTAAAGAAATAAGTGACGGAACTACACTGATGGTAAACAAAACAAACCTTGGAAGTCTGAGTGGCGGAAAACAGTGACGTCTGCCTTGTCTGCAGCAATAAAAAGAAGACGGTTTACTGCTATATAATTCAGTCTAAACATTGTCTTGGTCTTGAATTATCGGTTACATCACTATGCAAGCCACGAGAATACCTTTGGTAGAAGCTTAATAATCTTCTTCATGTCTTCTTCGAAGTTCTGTTCCAGTATCCTATCAGCTTCATCCATTACAAGAAACTGAAATTTAACGCAGTTTAAAGAGTTGCGTTAACTCATCAAAAAGACCACGACAATGCCAAGTAGGCAATAGTACCCAAAATTGAAATCAGACTTTTTGTGTTTACCTTCAAGTTCTTGAATACAAACCCATCAGTATTCTCAAGGTGGTCGAGAAGCCTTCCAGGAGTTGCAACTAACAAATTAACACCTTTCACAAGAATTTCAGCTTCTTTCTTTCTGTTCTCACCACCAATGACCTTTCCCACAGTCTGAGAATGATGCTTAAGAAGTTCCTTCGCCACTCCATATGACTGAAATATCAACGATGTTTGAGTATCACCACTCTTGACTGATTCCAGTAATCACAGTAAATATTAGTATAGACAAAGAGTACAGACCTGAATGGCAAGCTCACGTGTTGGACAAATCACAATAACACCGGTTCCATTGCGAGGAGTAAACCGGACATGGTAAAGAAGCTCTGCAGCCGGAATAAGAAAAGCTAAGGTTTTTCCAGAACCGGTTCTGGCAGCTCCAAGTACATCTTTTCCCATCATCAAAGGTGGAATAGCTTTAGCTTGTATCTGCAAAATAACAAAATTTAGAAAATTAGTACAATAAAAGGTTGAAACTTTCGGTCCAACAAAAGGCGTCATATTGAGTTCCGATTACATTACCTGAGTCATGCGTACGAATCCCATCTCATTGATAGATTTGTAAGTGTTATCAGATAATCCCAACGACTCGAAAGTCTCGTTAGTCATTATACCATTCCCACTGCTTTCCTCCACTTGGTCTCCTTCCTCTTCTTCTTCTTCGCTATTGTCTTGTTCCTCGAGCTTCACTTCCTCTTCCTCCTTCTTCTTTATCTTCTTCTTCTTCTTCTTCGGTTCTTCGTCACTAATCGCTGTTACTGCTTCGGTCTCTTCTTCATCCTCCATCGCTTGCTGCTTTAATTTCTCTGCTTCGTCTCTGGCTCTTTTCTTACTCTTCTTCTTATTCTTCTTCTTCATATCTTCCTTTTCCGGTGAATGCTGCTCCATATCCAAATTCTCCATGGTTGCTTATTCGCCGCCGCCAAAATCCACTACTCTTCTCGGACTTATCCTATACAAATTAGGGTTTATCAACACAAAGCAATCCAAATTTGTCTGCTTCCGATACAAATTCGTCTTCTTCTTCAACTGTAGTAGAAAGACTCTAAATTCGAAATCGAGTGCGACGACGAATACAACATTATTAGGGTTTATCAAGGTCTCTGTAAATCAATATATTTTAAAACCAGACCGGATTCAACCTTGAACCGAACATATAACAGAGTTGGGTTAACCGATAATAAACCTGTAGTAAACATTAGAATTTACGTTTTCTATTTAAAGTTTGACTTGCTTACTTTCTTCGTAATCTTCTGTTAAGGAAAAGGAAATAAGCGAATGAAGTTGAATAATCCATTTCATTATTTCATATCTAATAAATTCAATCATCCTTTTTAGTTACACTTCATTCTGGAAAATATTCCTAGTTCAGCTATATTTACAACGACAATCACAAGAATGACCGCCAAAACAGAAAGAGATCATGTCTCCTCTATAAATCATCAACTAAACACTTCACAAGGATCTTATCGACGTCGACAATCTCTCTAACTTCGACCAAAACAATCTCCCGATCGACATAGCTTTGTTTTGCTCCTCCACATCACTCGACGTGCCTAACCTCGTCGACACCATCCCAACTCCCTTAACCGCCGAGACAACCGCTCCACCCAATTCTCGCACAACCGCTTCAACCGCATTCGCATCCGTCTCACCACCGTTCACATCCGCAACATAAAACGAACCAACCGCAGTCTCACCTTGCGTACTCATCTCTGCTCTCGTTATCGACAAACCGTTTTCTCTCACAGCTCTCGTCACATCCGACAACAAACCCATCTTGTTCTTTGTCCGAACCTCAAGTCTGAAACCGCGTGTAGCGCGTCTCGAAATCGCAGCTACCAAACAATGCCTTAGTCTCTCTCTTTGCACTTCCGTCTCTAACGTGCACCCGTTTTTCTTCCTTATGAAATATTCTTGTTCCGCCGTTGAGCCTCTAGCTCCGGCGACGGCGTGAAACACAACGAATTGTAACTCTTTTAACGCACATACGGTGTCGAACAATAGTTTTGGTCTGTCTCTACACTTGACGTTCACCATTGAATAACCATTACAAGCTTCTATCGCCACGTGTATCCTCTCGCATCTTCCCCTCCACAATGCATCACACCTGTTACGTGGAATGTGCCATGCAAAAATGCAATTAAGAGCCGATACCAAAATTTACAACCATTTTAATTAGTCCAAACTTAATAAAACCGAATCCATTAATACTTCACCACAAAATTCTAAAAAATGCAAACTCACCTGTCTCCACCGAAGCAGTCGCAGCCAAAGCAATTCTCGTAGTCTCCCTCAGCGTACATTAGCTCGTGAAGCCGCCGCTCAGTGTGTGCCCATCCGACGGGAGCTCCTTTAGCTTCGACCACACTCACGACGACCCGAGACTCGTCGCCAACTCTTTGATGGGCCTCCATGACGGTATCAAGGTGATCCTTCACCTGGGCCTTTCTTACTGGATCGATAATGGGCCCACCGTTAAACCCGTCTTCAAGATAAATCACCATCGCTGCTCGCTCGTGGTGGGTCCACGCAACAGCGGCAGTCACGTGACAGCCAATGTCGGAAAGTACGGCGGAGATCTCGGACAGTAGACCCGGTCTATCAATACCGGTAATCTCAAACGCCGTGTGCTCTGTTGACACGTGTCGCTGCTGCACTTCACGTTTTAGATTACTCTGCATCTCTTTTGTGATGCCTCCGGTTCTACTATTGCATATAGCCTGACATAGACCAACAGAGAAGTTAATAAATAATTTAAATTGTGGATTTATAATTTATTTTTTTAACCTGCTGAATGTAGAGAATCAGGCTACGGTCGGTGAGCTTATTCCCGAGTTGGTCCGTCACGTGAAACACTAACAAAGAGAAAATATCACAGATGTTATGTCATATAGTTGGCCCACCGTGGTGACATGTGATGATGAAGATGCTGATGACTTACCATCCATGAACCATACACCATCAGATGAGATGTAAGATTTGGAGATAACGAGATCCAGATCAGCCAAAACCTGGACCATGTCCAGTAATATCCCGTACTTGTTCGCGCTATCTACCTGTTTATATAAATACCAACACACAGGGCTGAGTAGGATTTAGGACTAATCAAGCAACTACTAACTGTTAACTTTGTGATTAATAATATAAGCATGAGAATTGAGAAAAGCAAAATTATACAAGAGCTTTAAAAATACCTTGACGAGTGTACACTCTGGGTCTGAATCGTTGTCTACACAAACCCTATTTACCGCGCACAACCAATTGACACATTAAGATTAACAGCATAATTTGGTTAAAAATCAATGAGAATTTCTATTTGTTAACGAAGAACGGACCTGGGAGGATTGATTCGCTCGACGAGTGATTCTATTTCGGAATCAATCCGAGGCTGATAAGCTATTTCCATCATCTTGTTATTTACCTCGAGTATTGTTTAATTAAACCTACATATAAACAAACACATAAATCTGTTTTGTTTTTTTAGTCGAGGGAGAAGAAGAGAGTTACTATTTATATATTTTTATATTGTAAAAGCAATTTCATAATTTCACGATATAAACGATGTTTAATAATATAATTAAACAACAAATGTAGATAAATAAGAAAAGCAGCCAACCAATATCTCCAGTTTAGATTTCACAAACGTACCTAAATCCTTTTGTACTTTAATATCAAAGTTTGAAAAATTAAAAAGTCTGTGCAAAGACATGAAAAATAGACAAATGTCCATCTTCGAAATTTCTCGAAATTACGGGGGCTTTTGTAGAATTCGATAAATCTGAACACTTGCTCGTATAATTTGAAGAGAAGCAAACAAAAATGAACTCGCATTGGAACAAAAGTACTTAGATTACGAACAGAGCTATTGAAAAAGCAGAAGACGAACCAAAATTGTCTACGTGGGAGAAAACAAAGATTCAATCCTTGTGCACATGAACCCATATACTAGAATCTGAATCCGAAAATTGTCTTGAAGACCCCCAGAGAGAAACTTTGGTTTTGTTTTTCGTCTCAAGAATTTCAAGACGAAAAAAAATATGAAAAAAGAAAATGAAAGGAGAGAGAGATATACCTGTGTCGAGGTTTCTGACTCAAGAGAGACTAATGGAAGAAGAAGAAAGAAGAATCCTAAAAATGGAAGAGAGATTCTATGGAAGAAAAAATATTGAACAATTCTTTTTTTTTTGCTATAAAAGAGGAGCAAATACTTGTGTTGGTGGACGAAACAAGAGAGAAGCGGAAACCCAACTTAAATCGTATCTATTTATCACATTTGTTTGTTGTATTTATACATTCATCTTACATTTTATATCATCTTTGCTATTTTGGAAACATTAATTATTTTCTAACAAATATATTTGATCATGACCTCATACAGCGAAAAGTGTTAAATGTCATGCGTTTTTATTAGTAAAAATAATCGTGAATAATGAAAATAAATACAAATTCAATGAAAATACAGATATTTCCTTTAAATGTTGTTATTTCAATTGTTGTGTGGTATTAAACGGAAAAGGCAAAATACAGAAGACGACTGTCGTCGATACTCCTTAGGATCTTGGATTTGCTCGAAGCGAAATACGGAGTACCACATTTACCTAAAATTCATCAAAAAAAAAAAATATATAAAATTAAATAAAGATAAGAGTAGAGAAAATCAAACGTGTAAATCCTGCAAGATGATGTGTTTTAGCCGGCCAACATAAGATATGCCACGTGTACATTTTTAGCTACGTGGCAATACCGGTGGACTCTGAGAGGCGCGACGCCTCGCCCCTTCCGAATCGTAAGGATCAAGCTATCCTCCGGTCTAGCTTCGGATAGCTTCCATTTCAGGTGAGTTTCGTTAAAATTTCGTATACAGAAAATAATAATTACAAATTGTTGAACTCGCGCTGTCTACAGTCACACTATTATTGAAATTTTTATCAGGAAAAGCAATTTGCTATAAAGGTGTATCTATACATTATAAATTATTATTTGTGTAAAAAGAAAAATTGTAAAGTCAGTTCTTTTGTCGAAAACCAGTTAGTTATTTACACCATTATTGGCTACCACGTTTTACAAAATTAACAACAATTTGAGTTAGTTATAACATTATTAACACATACTACTATTGTTTTCTAGGGTAACATGCATGCACTTCTTGAGTACTAAATTTCAACAATGAACAGAAGTATTGCTAAATAAAAGGAAACGTGTTTACCAATCGAATCCCAATGGAATGATCTTTTAGTGATGATGAGGCCAACAGAACAGTTGGTCAAAAATGTTCAATTATTGATGAAGCTGTCTTCCTATATTGGAGATTATGGAATATGGAAAACGCTTACATTTTTCAAAACAAAAGAGTTAATATAATTCATGTTAGTAATATGTTTTTCATTGGTAAACATCTGTGGGGAAAAATATTAAGTTCCTGAACTGATACAATATTAATGATTCAGGACGAGAGATAGAAGAGAAAGTAATAATGTTCTGTTACGAATTCAGCAATGGCATATAACGGCATTCCAAACTCTTATCCAATACACAACAACACCAAGTTTCTTAAATGGTTTCATTTTTGCCCTCAAAATTTTCTCAAACGTGTTTTTAGCTGTAGTGTTTGAACTTGTGAGAGACTGATTGATTGATACTTCGGAACTGAAAAAGCTCCAGTCGGAAAGTTGGTTTTGATTCTATTGATATCCAGAAAATGGAGACTGGAGTATTTTGATTAAATCAATGCTGATGAGATAACGATTTCACGTTTTTCTGAAAAGAAAGCTGAACAGTAACTTGATGGGTCAAAAGAGCTTTTGACTTTACTCGGAGGCAGGAAGAAGGAGAACAAGTGAAAGAAGAATGATGCTATTAGGGTTTATCATTCTCCTTCAATTTGTAAAACGTAATACGCAAGGCACTTACAACATTATTACACTTTCTGGCTTTTTTGTATCGAGTGATTTCCTTATAGAACTCTGCAAACAATCATCGAAGCTCTTTGGTCTATGGTCTGTGATAAATCTTGAGGGAGATGACGATGCTCCTTAAAAGACTTTAATCTGAGCTCTTTTCAGTGGCTTCCTTTGCAGCAGGAGCTTCTCCTTCGAGCTTCTTCGTCCAGTACTGATCAAGTGGAGGTCCAAAAATCGCTTTACCTGAAACGACACCAATCCTGCAGAATAATCCAAACACACAAAACCTATTTAGGTTAATACCGAACTAATAAAGGAATCAGTCATTTGTTAAGGTTAACAAATTTCAGGAGATTTTAACATTTTGGGCTTCATCTCATATTAACACGAATCTGAGATTTCTATGAACCATTCTACAATTGTCTATTCCTTATGCTATGATGCAAAACAAAAAAAACTACAAGATCTAACGAAATAACCGTTTAATCTAAAGTAAGTATACGAATAATCATATCAATCAAGAGTTAGATTCCGCCGAGGGGAGACAAAGTGAGGATGAAAAGAGCACTTACACAACAGCTCCAACCACCATCGGAAGAGACAAGAACCTGTTCCTCCGAAACATTCTTCCAGATCGAAATCGGTCGCCGCCGCTCGAGCTAATAGCCGGTCACCGTCCTTTTTTTTTGTTCTGTCTGAAAAGCCGAAGGGTTTACACGTTACAGTTTATCATCACGTGCTAAATTCAAAATGGGCTTGACCCAAACTTTTTAAAATCTCGGCCCATTTAGAAGCCCTTTGTATGATTTAATTTAAATATCTTTTCGTCGACGCCATAAATATATGTCACCGACTCTTCTTTCTTCTCCATGTCTTTTTCTCTCGCAATGTTATACCTCGTGACTGATTTTGACCCTTTCCAAAACTCTACGGTGATATTTTCCTAATTTCTCTCAACTCACTATCTTTTGTTTTTTGGTTCTAAGTTTAATATTTTCGTTTGTAATATACTCAAAAGGGAGTATATTCAACGAAACTTTCTTCATTTTCGGTTTGATGCTGATAATACCTATTCCAAATGTATTTAAACATTTTATATTACTTAAGAAAGTCGTATCTTTAATGACTTTTTACATATGTTTAAAAAATCCAAGTTCTCCACGTAAGCATTTATTAACATATGACCAATTTTTGAAGAATTCGTAACAAAACTGTTAACTGGAAACAAAAAATAAATTTGTTAAAACATGCTTGTCAATTAACCATAAATGCTAGTTTTTGATACGTTTGTGGTTATATTTTTAACATCCACAGTCCACACGATGATGTCAAAGTATGTATGTCAACATATACATTGATGGAGGCGTGTCATTATTGATAGGTGTATGCTTTTATTATCTTCAATGTATTTGTGAGGTATGAGAAAAAAGAATGGTGCTATATCAAAAGTAGGGAATTAATTTCCACAAGAAAGTCAGCTGCTTTCATTTAAGACAACAAAGGGAAAGTAATAAAGGATGAGATTAATTAGCTTGTGTGGTTGCAGAAAGACTTTAAATATTAAATAAGTATTACTCCCATACGACTTATGATTGAAGATGATAACATACTACTAGTAATTAACGTTCACACTAATAATCAACACCCATATATATATCCAGATTAATGAGTACAAATGTGAAGTAGTTCGAAACTAATAATAAAGAAAGTACAACGGCACAATATATCATTTAGGGCTTGCGGTGTTGGGTGTAGATGTAATCAGTGTGAGCAACTAAAGTTCTTCGTATCAAAAAGCATTCTTCTTCTCCAACACCTTCACAGTTTTCCTCTCCTTGTTCTAATTTCTGCGCATAACAAAAAATTATACGCACGTGAGTAAATTGTTAATCTCAACCATAGTCATTAATTACTGTGCGTACATAAATGATGTGTACAACAAGAAGAGTGAGGATGAGATTGAGTGACCTCGGCGGAGATTTCTGGATAAACGGAGGTTGAAATGGGCCGGGCTGATGCGTATGTTACCGTGGAGCAGAGGAGGAGGGCAATGATGAAGAAGAAAGTTATGAACTTAGACATTTTTTGTCTGACTAAAGTACTATTAACAATTCTTGTTATTGGTATGAAGGAGATCAGATCAAATATATTGAGAGAATATATGTTGATCAGTTAAAGTGAGGAGAAATATAGATGAGATTTAAGTTAGGTTATGCATCTGAAGCGTATTTATAGAGAAAACCTGCGATGAGATAAAAGTTCAGCAGAAACGTGAGCCATATAATCTTTTGAGTAATTGTGCGTCATGAAACCATTACCATACCAGACACGCACATGTATATTTAATTATTTATTAGTATATGCTTAAATTGAGTTACATACATATATAATGTTGACAAGAAAAAAAAACAAATTTATGACGATTGTTTTTGGTTTGTTAACCAGACAGTTTATAGTGAAATTGATCAGTGCGGGGTCAACTATATCTTAAATATTTTACACAGATAAACTGAAGAAAGTTGGTGGCAGATGTATCTGTATACTCTGAGAGATTCACCTAATGATTCGCATGTAAAGTTAATTGCAGTGTCACTAATGAGTGTTGTAGTTACTTTTTTCTTTTCTTTTTGTATCCATTTTCTGGTTGGAACTAGTGAATAATTGATTATTTCGAACTGTGATTTTCTTCTTATTTCATATATTGTTTACCATCTTTTTGTTGTATCTAAGTAAATTATTTTACATATACGTGCGTAGGACTGAGGACTGACCCTGGACTAAACTCTTAAAATAACCGCTTTAAAACTTCAAAATTTATTATATTCTTTTGTAAGGACATTCATAGTCACATTGAAGAAGTTTATAGACAAAAAAAAAACTTCATGTTAGGCTGCCAATTACATACATGAGACCAGGGCCTGAAGGTGTGTGAGACGTTCGCTTGTGTGTTTATATCAATCTGTTCTATTTCGTTTAAATGTTTAAAAGTATATGCGGTGGTGATGGTCAACTCTACAAATCTAATGCGAACAAAATGAACGGAGATAATACTGTGTTGTGTTTGACGTTTTCGTCCAGTTTTTATTGTCGGTCATCCATGTCTTTATTTACAATTTTTGCTACATATTCGATGTAATATTTGATCAGATACAGTGAGTTACTGTTAACCGTGTTCACTTTTTAGTTTTTAAAAATGGTTGATATAATAACTAAGAAGGGTCAGTAGTAATGAAAATAGCACTTGGCGCATGACATATTCTGCAAAACAAAACAAAAAGTCTGGTCAATAATAGAGGGAAAAGGGCTCCGCAAGATTCGTTTCAAACATGGAAATGATTTATATCTATCCACAGTCCACACACATGGCATATCGTAAGCTTATTAGCATTATTTTCATTGTTTTCATTTGATTATTTTCTTTGTTGTGCATCGTGCAAATCATATCAAGATAAACCATCCGTGGACCATCCGCCTTCATTGCACTTGGGCCTATAATTTGGTATATGGGTTGTATGTTTGGTACTTTCGCATATGAATTGTATTTTTGGCCCATTTCAAAATAGCTTGCGTTTTTATTTATTTTCCTGGCCTTGTTATTTTGTTCCTATAATATCAGGAGCATCTTGGAAAAGTAAAAACATAATTTAAACTATGCAATGTTGATAGAGGATAATATTTATTATTTATTTTCGAAATAAATGGAAATTTTTTTTTCCAACTTCTATTTTAGCCAGGTTAAGAATTCAATTTGACTAGTATTAATGGATCAATAATTCTGAATAACTAATCGTTAATCAGTTGACTGTCATGTTGCGATCATGTTGATAAATCTGTTTTTATAACTTTCTTATTTGTTTAGATGATTTTTTTTACAAAATTGGGGTAATTTTTTCAGATTTTCTTATTAATTATATGAATCTTAATTATGGTTTAAAAATATATTTTAAAGTAATTTGATGCAAATTTTTAATTTAAAATATAAACATATCTATTATAAATATGTGAATCATTAATTACATTTATAATATTTTATTTATAGATATAGTTTGTAAATAAAAGGAAAGTTAGTGTGCACATGCATTGCTTATAAAGTTGCAAGTGTGTGTCATGCTTTTGTCTTGAAGATTTGCATTTTTGAGGGTACGTATAGGGCTGAACACATCGTTGCCCTTAAGAAAACTACCTTCAAGAATATTCTCGTTTTTTTAATAAAAAAGGCTATTCTAAGAGATTTCTGGCTTAATATCCAACATCACGCCTTTATACAATTTATTATAAAATAAAATAAACACAGAGGTATACTCCATATTACTCTGCAACAGCCAGTGTATTGTGTGTTGATGGACTGTTACGTAAGTTAAAAGTTAAAAACGTATAGATGAATGGATATATATTTTTGGATCTTGTATCAATGTATATTCAGAATATACCTTTATTGTTTCAGAATAATTGTTGTTTTGGATGAAAACATGAGAATTTAGATATTCGGTTTTAAAGAAAAGTCATTGGAAAGATAAACTAAAAAATGTCTAACCAGTTATTTGAACCAAACATAAGATGTAATTGCTCGTATAATTTTCAACAAAATTAATTTATTGTTAACTTTTTTTAAAACATCAATAAATTAAAACGGAGAAAAAGTTTCAACCACGTGATAGTTAGCTAGACTAAACTCGGTTATGGAGAGTCGGACTCGGACTTCCGACAATGTTTTTTTTCTAAAGGAATTTTTGTTTATCATATATTTTTATAAAAAAACGGTATACGTAGTGTCATCAGAAAAGGAACAAACCGTGGCCGTCAATTCCGAAAAGTATATAACGCACTAATGAATGGTTGAAAAACTAGGAAGAGAAAAAAGAAAGCGATCGACAGGTTATCAGCTTCACATGATCAGTTTAGGAACTTAATTAATTCATATTCGTTGATATGGTTTCCGCTATTAAGTGCTTTTGATAAAACCAAATAAAACTAGTTTAAAAAAGAATAAGAAATAGCGCCATATGCATTATTTAGTTTTTTTCTACGCGGTCAAAAATTCTTCCATGCATGCAGACTTTACCATCAATCGATCGATATGAAAGGTTTGCAAGGCAAAATTTCACAACTCTGTGAATTTCTAACAGTTATATATAACAACAGTTTTTTTTTTGTGAAATAAAACTTGTTAGACTTTAGTAGTCCAACAATATCTACCGATTTGGTATCCCATACAAAATAGTTAGCGAGTTAACCAAGCAAATATAAGCTGCATATGCCATATATATGTACCATTACATATTCAACAAATTATCGTCTAATAATTAGATATGCGCCTCACCATATTTCAACTACACCAAAAAGAAATAATAACAAACGAGATTGTATTTATTTACTGAATTTTTATTTCAATGTTTTGTTTGCACAATCTGTCAAACAGTCCGATCAAGTATATCATTTTTTGTCGTTGTCATTTTCCACTATGGAAAAGCTGTTATCCAAACCAAAGCAAAACTCCTTAATTTTATCCGCAACAAATATATATATTTTATCACCGGCAGAGATTAGTATTATCCACAGGTGAGTTGATGTAATATATACAGTATAATACAAATAGCAAATGTTCGATACACTAATCTTATTAATTGGCTTTGGTTTGGGTCTGCGACAAAGACAAACGTTGGAACCCGAATATTCGGACTAAAGGTAAATGCGTAAATAAGAAAGACGGTCTCTGTCGCTCTAATCTCATAACCACACGTGTCCAGATACTGTCGCTCTCATGACAAGAACCATTCCCACATTTTTCTGGAACTATGGAAACGTAGAAGATGCAAAACACTGAAAAATGAAAATACGCATTATCATATTAAGACGAAAATACCCTCATGTAGGGCCCAATAAATCTGTCCATAAATATGGGCCTCCTACAATGCAATTCTTCCCTTTTCCCCTTCTACCCTTCCTTTCGTCTAACATTTTGCGAAAATAAAATTTCCATTTTGGTTTTAACTTAAGTTTCGCGAACCATTATGTCTTCGACTTTACCGGTTTTCTCATCTGAACCGGTACTTACCAGTCATGCAACGGCTTTGGAAACTGGATTCACTCCATGGGACGACGCTCCTGATCTATTCTCCATCTTTGATTCACCGGCATGTCCAGTGGAAGTAAATCCCGGTCTGGAGAAACCAAACTCATGTCAAACTCAGAACAAAAGCTATCCTAATCTTGGTTTGGAAGATAAACATTTTAACCAGACCGGTTTGAACGTTTACATTCCGAATAAAGATGAGCGGGGAAAGAAACGAAAGAAATCAAACCGGGAATCTGCTCGGCGGTCGAGGATGAAGAAACAAAAACACCTAGAAGATGTGAGAAGCCAACTTAACCAGCTTAATACCGAGAAGAGAGAACTAGTGAACCAGCTCCGATACGTTATGCACCATTGTCAACGTGCAAATATGGAAAATGATCGTCTACGATTGGAGCACCAAATTCTCCATGAGAAGCTGTTGAATTTACGACAAGCTTTGGTGCTGAGACAAATCCAGCAGAGCTCAACATGTGCAACGTGGTCGTGCGTTAATAGTACCGTTGTAACGGTCAATCAGAATCCGTCATTGATAAGAGATCACGTTATTTGAAATTTACGAAGAAAACTGTGTTGTTCTCGACGAAACAGAAATATTTATGAATAACTATTAGTCTTTTGTATTTGTTTTGTAAATAAGTCTATAGCTAGCCTAGGCTATTAAGTGAGTCTATGTGAGATATACGATATATATTCTGTTATATACGAATTACGAGTCTTTTCTTTTCTTGTTTACTCATGTCTTAAACGGGTTAAAAGATGGAGAATCAATTTGGTTACGTACAACATACGATTTTCTATTTTACTGGAAACAACTTAAGTGCTAACATCCTCTGTTCTTGATAAATGAGAAGTATATGTGTATATGATAAAATAAAATAATCGAAGTGTTTCAGATGTGAACACAGGAAGCTATCCATTGACCATTAACTGTAATTCTTAGAAGGAATTCATGGCATTTTGTCAGTCTAGGAAGTTAAAATAATGAACTCTGGGCATAAGATATGGTTCTAATCTTACATATTAATTAAGATAACTTTTGAATGTCCGTGAGAATACAAATTTTGAACGTATTGTAATTTTTAAAAATAGTTCGAGACACCGTAGTCGTCATCCCTATCGTAATATTACTTTTTATCAAACTTTTGGTATAGTGTTTCGTTTTAACCAAACATTGCGATCCACATTCGCTTTAGTGACCTTTAGCGTATACAATTCTAAACAGGTGGATTATTTTTGTACCAGATCAGGCTATAAAGATAGGAATGGTCTGATGACTTTCATAATCACAGGTCCATTAGTCATATATTAATTTAGCGCACCAGACCTTAGTTAACTCCTCCCTCTATCTATTCGACAAATGTGAGAAATTAGAATGGAGTAATAGTTTATGAGGTTGAGATTATAGAACACTAACGACCACTTTAGTTAATGCATCAAACATAAGACATGTTTTGGATAAAGTAATGAGAAATTCTGAGGGGGTCGAAGAGTTCCAAGATGTCCAAAATTCGTTCAAAAAGGCAAAGAAAAGCAAGACTAAAACTTTCTGCAATAAATCTAGCCATCACGCTTTTTCTTTTCCTTTTCAATTGCTTTTGCTTTCCTCCACCAAAGCATATGATGAACCTATATTTGGACAATTCATTACGTAACTAAGTACTTGTGAAAAAAACTAAACGACCGATCGTCGACCCATAAACACTTTACAACTATCAAACCAAAAAGAAAAAACGTTTTGTTTGCTAAGAAAACAGCAAGATAAACTATAGGTTAATATTTGCATTAAAATATAAACCAAACTAGGATTGAATTGTGAACTTGTATGGTCCTGCGTAAAAACTCGTCTTGCACATGTTTTAATTAGGCTATATATGCTGACACTCGACCCAGTCATCGTGTCTCTATTCTAGTGCTTTGTAGAAAAAACCAAGAATAAGACTCAAGAAAAAAAATATGCTTTTAAGTGTTACCTAAAACAAAACAAAAAGGATGTAAAAGCTACCGTTGTTTAGTCCAAAACAAAAAACTGCCGTTGAATTTATCTTTTTCAAGACAAGGGATTACTTGATACTAGGAATCTTACAAACTTTCGATATGAGCTTGAATTTTACGAATGCAGTTAGTAAAAATACCATTTTTTTATAATGGCAAAAATAAGAAAGGAGGAATTTGGTTTGTCAACTAATAAGATCCAGTTACTTTGATTTTTTTTTTTCTCTGAAGCAGTTACTTTGAATTGTTCATTGATAAACACAAAAATTCAACAGTTCAAAGTTACTTTATTTGTTCATGATAAAATCCTTTTGAAAATGTCTTACGAATACCTTTTTGAAAATTCACCTAATTTCTGATACACATGACATACACAATATTACACATCCAAACTAAACGACATATTTTAGCATAAACAGTAAACACTACTGTGTGTATCCACTACATATTTCATCACAACTATGAACCAGTAAGACTCATAAATTCTGGCCCATTGATGTAACAGTTCCATGTAATAAAAAGCCCATAAAACCCCATGAAACCCTAGCTTTAGAAGACTAAACTAGAACCACCGTCGGGTATATAAATAGCCACTGAACTCTTTCTCAGTTTCTCTTTATAATTCGTCTTAGCAGAAATCAAACGGACGCCTCTTATATTTCTTCACTCTTGTTATTTCTTCTCTTTAAATTTGCATTAACTTTCTTTTTTTTTTAATTCACGATTTTCATTTCCGTGCAACTTGTCAATTTCACTGCAAACAATATCTTTGGCCGGTTTTACTGTGATTTTGGTTTTCTCAAATTCGATGGGAGAAGAGAGCGGTGATTATAAAACATAAGAATCAAAAAATTCTGATCTGCTCATTTACTGGGCATGATAGACTCATATACACCCATAGAATATGAGCTCTCTTCTCAAACGTCTTTTTTTGGCTATTTCCAAAGTTTTAATAGTTCAAAATTATTCAAGTTCATTTACCAGTTTACTTTTTGTTGTGTTTACTTTTGTCTTCGTTAGATGTGTCTGTGTGTCTGCAAAAGAAATCAGTTTTGTTAAACTAGTCAATGCGAGTATTAAAGTCTTATCCTTCAATACAAACTACTAAACCATTTCGAAGTCTATATAACGAATTTTGACATTTGATATCTATATAACGATAAGACGATATTTTATCAGAAAGGATTGTTGTGGACAACTAATGAGGTTACCCATACGAGAAAAGATGGACATTTCTTGTGGGTTTTAGCCTTTTTTCTGGTCACCGTATACAATTTTAAACAAACTGTAACGTTTAAGGGATTGTTGTATGACTTTTGCCACCGACTTTAATTTATAATTCGTATTGGGCTAAGATAAAGAAATGTTATAAATTCATATTTGGGCTTTATATATAGAGACAGCTTATTTTCTGGCCACGACAATAATATTTGCTGGTCCAGAAGGAAAAATGCATGCATGATAACCCTACCTTGCGAAATTTCATTCTTGTAACCTAATAAAAAAGCAAAGAAACAGTTATCCCAAATACTCTTCGCGACATTCTAGTCCTTTTGGTATAAAAAACGCTTTGACCATTTTGTTGCATGATAAAAGTTACGGAACATTGATATATCTAAGCAATAGTCTTTGAGTGCAACTGGAAAATCAATTTAGACTAAAATAATATGGATTTTGCCGACAAAACAGATCTGCTACTTTAGCTAATTTATACAGCTGGGAAACTAGAGAAACTTAAATCGCACAGACACACACTTGGAATAACCTCATTGCTAATAAACAAGGTCGATCGAAATAGGCCCATTGAAATATTTACTTATAGCACAACATAAGTCATAAGCCCATAAATACCCAAACGAAACCCTAACTCTAAATCCACCGACAAGATATAAAGTTGCCATTAGACTCAGCACGCTCTTCATATTCGTCGTCTCCATCCCCCGATTCAGCCTGCAACGAAAGGCAAAGTAAACCAACCATTAGCTTCTCCTACTATTTTTCGTTTTCTCTTTTTTATTTTCTTTCTTTCCCATTCTCTGATTTTTTTCTCTGAATTCACGTTTCGTATTTTTTTTTGTTCTGTGGGAATTTCAAATTTTAAATGGTGTAAGAGGCGATGATGACAACAAACATTTCTCGATACTGAAAGTTACTCGAGGGACCAAAACCACTCTTGTAATCTTTCGTGATGTTTATTATTTGTGCGTGTCTGAGCCCTCCTTACCAGACATAACTTACCAATTTCTCATTTATGCTTTTGGTTATCAAATTCTACGGTTCCATTTTTTTGGTAATTAGCATAGAGATTATTATAAACCGGTTTGCTAACCTTATACTTTATCTTGTGTGTTCAGTCTAATCTCACAATAGAAAGCAATGGAAGAAGCAGATCAGTTATGTCTGGCGGCTAAATCCAGCGACTTGAAAAAGGTTCAAACTTTGATAAACTCCGGCACCGACGTTTCGCATTTTGACAGCGACGGTTTAACTCCGTTGATGCACGCCGCTAAAACCGGAAACGCGGAGATCGTATCTGCTCTGCTCGAAGCAGGAGCTCCATGGAACGCTTTATCACCGTCGAGTCTCTCAGCAGGAGATTTCGCCATGGAAGCAGGACACCAAGAAGCATTCGATGTCCTTCTCAGAACAGGAATCCAATCCGAGCTCATCTTAGGAACAATCGCTCGCAAAGAAACCAAACACGAGTACTCGAACCAAGACTATCTCCAAGATCGAGTCAGTTTCAGCGAAGACAAGATAATGGATCAAGAAAGCAAAGGAGTGATGATGGCGTGGGAGAAACCGTTGATGGAAGCTCACGCTAAAGCAATATGCACCAACGGTGGTTCGATTCTCAACATTGGTTTTGGAATGGGACTGGTTGATACAGCGATTCAACGTTACAGTCCAACGAAACACACGATCATCGAAGCTCATCCTGATGTTTACAAGCGTATGATGGAATCTGGTTGGGGTGAAAAAGAGAATGTTGTGATTGTTTTTGGGAGGTGGCAAGATGTTGTTGATAAGCTTGATGATTGTGGTTACGATGGGATCTTTTTTGATACGTATGGAGAGTATTACGAAGACTTGTGGGAGTTTCATCAGAATCTTCCCAAGCTTTTGAAGCCTCATGGGGTTTATTCGTATTTCAATGGGTTTTGTGGGAGTAACGCGTTTTTTCATGTCGTGTATTGTAATCTTGTGACGTTGGAGATTGAGAGTTTGGGTTTTACCACTCAGTTGATTCCGTTGCCTGTTAAGGACTGTCTTGGGGATGAAGTTTGGGAAGGTGTCAAGCAAAAGTATTGGCAGCTTGACACTTACTATCTCCCTGTTTGTCAGCTTAGTGAGTGAAGTTGAATTAATCTCTTTGCTACCATGTTTTAATGGATTTAGCTTGGGCTTTAGATAGGCCCATTACTAAAAAGGACGTTAAATGAATGAAAGATTACTCGGTCCTTTCTCCGCCACGTGTATTCTTTTCATCTTCTTCGACTCTAAAATTAGTTCTGTCGGTTTATTTATTTCCTTGTCCTTCCATTGCCAAACTGCTTAATCGAAAGATTTTTTGTCTGAAAAGTATGGCGACACTCTCTCTACGATCTCCAAGCTCCATGCAGCTCATTCGTTCCTCTGTTTCTCCTATCTGTTCGAAACGTTTCTATCATCAATTACCGTCGAACTTTTCGCCTTCAACCAGATTAGGAACCAATTACACATCCGTTTCTCCGATGTTTAGACCTCGTGTAGTTCTTGCGAGAGCTGCCACTGGAGCCGCTGAGTCTGTTACTGATTACAGAGGAGATATCGGCGAGATCCTTGGCGATGTCTCCATATTTACTGCTTCCGGCCAGCGAGTGCAATTCAGCGATCTATGGGATCAGAAAGATGTATGTCTTCTTGTGCTTAGTTACTACTACAGTACTACTTATGAAAGAAACCGAACTTGATATGATGCATATATTATATACGCAGGGAATTGCTGCTGTTGTGCTTTTGAGGCATTTCGGATGCGTTTGCTGGTAAATTGGATTGAAATCCTTCAAACAAACGATGTTTCCCCATGTCAGTGATGATTGAGTTTGAATTTTTTTATATATATGAAAGTTGGGAGCTTGCTACCGCATTGAGAGAGGCCAAACCGAGATTTGATGCGGCTGGTGTTAAATTGGTGGCTGTTGGTGTTGGAACTCCCGACAAGGCTCGTATACTTGCTACTCGGGTAAACTTCCATTTATAATACCAACTAATTATGTCACAGTACTCAATGGCTAGATTTTTCATTCATCACCTTAGAGCTCCCGGGACTTCGTTATATGAAGATCTCCTAGGAATAGGATACATTACGTCTCTTTCTAGGACAAACGAGAAACCTTTAGTGAAAAGAGTTTGGCATCGTTTGCATATAGTTGTGAAGCGAGCAAGAGACTGAAAGTGGAACTAGAATTGAGTTATCACTACACCAATCCCGATGGAAGCTTCTCCAACGATATTAGTAAGACCCTTTCAAGTTAAAAGGATTTCTACAATAAATCCTGGAAAGGTTTAAACTTTGACCTTTCATTTCATTGTCACATAGATAATACTTCCCTGGAAAAACCTTTTTCATTTATGAGGCCACAAAAAGTCAGAATGTTGGTAGCTTACTTCTCCGAAGCCACGAGAACTCAGCTGACAGGTTTCATTAGATTCTAGATGCTCGCATCAAGGGAATGTCGTCGTTATAGTTGCCAAACTTGCAAGATGTAGACTACATTAGTTTATAATTTCAGTGTTAAGTTTTAGTTATTAACTTTAAAAAGACCTCGTAAACTCTATTTCCCAAGGTTAGAAGGATCACTAGCTATTCGTTTTTAGTAGTAAAAGGTGAGCCTATAACTACACTATCTAAAGTGTAAGGTTAATTTATTTGTAAACTGAGATAATCAGTCCTTACAGTATTTTGTTTTCATTGCTTCAGTTACCTTTCCCCATGGAATGTCTTTACGCGGATCCTGAACGCAAGGTAACGCAAAACAAAAAACCAACCTACCTTGTTTCTTTTTATAGGTATATTTCGTGTTGAAATGGTGATTCATGATTGATGTTTTGAGAGATTTTTTTCAATATGCAGGCATATGATGTTCTTGGTTTGTACTTCGGTTTAGGCCGCACTTTCTTCAATCCAGCTAGCGTACGAACCGCCCTCAACATTTTTGCCCTTTGATTTTGCGTTTATACTTCACCTTAGAATATCTTAGAAACTTTGATTAATGCAGACTAAGATCTTCTCGAGAATGGACGAGTTACGAGAAGCTACAAAGAATTACACCATAAAAGCCACTCCTGAAGACAGAAGCAGTGTGTTGCAACAGGTTTGTTTTGTTTTGTTTTGTTCTTGACACGACAAGATTTTTAACAGAGAGTTTTCTGCTTTGTTTTTGTTTCTTTGATCCGTGCCTCTGTCTTCTTCTCAGGGAGGTACGTTTGTTTTCAGAGGCAAGAAGCTGTTGTATGGTCGAAAAGACGAAGGTACTGGAGACCATCCATCTCTAGATGATGTCATCAATGTCTGCTGCAAAGCCACTGTAGCTTGAGTATTGGATCAAAGTCATCGTCAATATATACAAACATTTACTGTATATGTAGCTATTAAAGTCTCTATTAAACAAATTGGAAGTAGTATCAAGACTCTAAGAGCAATTCAGTATATCCAGGACCAATAGGTTTTGAAGATGTTGACAGTTCATTGAATCATACAAGTTTGGGTAAAGATAAGACAAATGTTTTGGTTTGTAATTGGAACTAAATTGTCTTTTTCAGTAGTGCTTGTGGAAAATGTGTTTATATTTATCTGAACTCTTGCACTACAGATGAATACTTGTGGTTGTCATCAACTTTTTGAAAAAAGAAAGATGTTCTAATAAGTATTTCATTCCTGACCAACCAAGAAAAAACATACTTTAACTTATCTACGTTCCTTGTAATTATATGGGATTATTAATGTTAGTTTTAATAGGAATCCACATAATATATATAAAAAACCAATGAGGTAGTATTGAATTGTTTATGCAGGAAAAATAAAAGAAGAGGAAAAGTTGTCGAATGATATTTTGACGTTCGGATTCAAATAATACCGAATTCAATAACCCAACGTGTTGTAACGTCACAAATGAGTCAAAGTATAAAACAATGAAATTAAATTGCGAATGCGGTGTGACATGACGAAGCATGAATCCTTGTTCTATTTCGCCGTATTGAATTGTTTATACGGGCTATACCGTTTGTGAAGACTGAGAACGATTTAAAAAAGAAAATGCAACACTTTGAAAGTGACTATTGTGTTGTGTACTTGAAAATACAAAATCCGTATCTACAAAATCTCTATAATGCGCACAGCCCAAGACTCTACTAACGTGCGCAGTAGTATCAGGCCGAAAGACGATTCACTTCCACAAGCAAAAATTCTCTCTTTCCAACACCAAAACATATTTTCTGTTTCCTCTCTGCATTCTTATTGGGATTCAACACTCACGTGAAAGCTCCATCTTTCTTCAAATCCAAAAAAAAAATCTCTTCAATGCCGGCGAATAACCGGTTTAGCTACCGGTTAGTATTACTTTTCCTACTGAGTTTCGAAACGGCGCGGCGTTTAGCTTCCGGTGACCCAAACGACGAGGCGTGTTTGACAAATCTCCGTCAAAGCTTAGAAGATCCGACGAGTAAACTCCGTAACTGGACAAAACCCTTCTTCTCAAAACCATGCTCGGGCTTCACTTCCTACCTTCCCGGCGTTACTTGCAACAACGGCAGAATCTACAAACTCTCCTTAACCAGTCTCTCTCTCCGTGGCTCCATTTCTCCTTTCCTCTCTAACTGCACTAACCTCCAATCTCTAGATCTATCGTCCAACCAGATCTCCGGCGAGATCCCGCCTGAGCTACACTTCTTAGCCAACCTCGCTGTTCTTAATCTCTCCTCTAACCGTCTCACCGGTCAAATCTCACCTCAGCTAGCTCTCTGCGCTTACTTGAACGTCATCGACCTCCACGAGAACCGTCTCTCCGGCCAACTCCCCCAGCAGTTCGGTCTTCTCGCGAGGTTATCTGCGTTCGATGTCTCGAACAACAGGTTATCAGGTCAGATACCGGCGAACCTGGCGATGCGAAACGGAAACTTGCCGAGGTTCAACTCGAGCTCGTTCGTAGGGAACAAGAAGTTGTTTGGATATCCGTTGGAGGAGATGAAGAACAAAGGATTATCAGTTATGGCCATCGTTGGGATTGGGCTTGGTAGTGGAGTCGCGAGCTTGGTCATTAGCTTCACAGGTGTTTGTATTTGGTTGAAGGTCACGGAGAAGACAATGGAGGAGGAAGAAGGGAAGATTAGTCACTCAATGCCTGATTACTAAACACTCCAAAGTGTTAAACACATATTAATTAGGTTATTTTCTCTTTTCAGTTGAACAGACAGAGCAACCAAACGATACAAAACACAAACAGGGAGTTCTAATCATTATCTTTTGGAATTTGTCCTTTTTAGGTTTGTTCCGTTATTTTTAGTTTACTTCTGCTAAAAGAAATGTGGTTTGTAATTGGGTATATTATATTAACCAAAAACGAAAGGGGAATACTGATTTACGTAAAATTCTCAGTTTACAGTTTGTGTTTGTTTTAACAATTCAGGATGGATAGTTTCTATCATCGTATGAAACTATGAATGCTTAATTCTGAATGACGAGCTATGTTGTTTTACACTTCTATTATGGAGCTTGGTTTGTACTCTGGGGATTTGTAATTGGCCATTGGCTCGGGACCATTACCGGACACTCTGACATGTACTTCAGTACTTCTTTGGATATGTTGGTTGATTTGTCCAATCAACACACTCGTGCGGCATCATGACGTCATTGATAAAAAGGCAATACAATAATCATACCCAATTGTACATAATTTTTTTACTTTATGGAAAGCTATTTCAAAATCCCAATTTGAATCCATATCAGTGGAAGATTCCATGTGAAGATGTTACGGACCATCAAAGCCCATCATGGGCTGTACAAATGCTGATAAAAGCCCAAAAAATATCTGATACAGGCCCAAATATACTTATTTCTTGCAAACGACGGCGTTTCCAGTCTAATTACTTGTGGCGGCCAAGACAAAATTGGATAGAGTGGAGTCAAAATAATCAAATGCTGCCGTTTACGAGATGCATAGATTCTCTCACGTAGTCAAGAGTTTACTCATCAAACGCCAATTCGTATTCGCATCTTCCCAATTCAAGTTGGTTCACAGAAGCTTTCACGTCTATAAATCTGTCGAATCTAATTTCCGGAGAAGTAACGGGATTGGCTTAGTTTGTCTCGAGAAGAGCCACCACGAGGAGCGTACGAAAGACTCCAACAACGACGAATTCGCTAGCGACGTCGAGAAAGCATACAGAATTCTTCGGAGACTTCATTCTAGGGCTCCCAAATTGGAACTAGCTCTTAACGAATCGGGCGTTGAACTCCGACCCGGTTTAATCGAACGGGTTTTGAACCGTTGTGGAGATGCTGGGAATCTAGGTTACAGATTCTTCGTATGGGCTGCGAAACGACCTGGTTACTGTCACAGCTACCAAGTGTACAAATCAATGGTGAAAATCCTAGGTAAAATGCGACAATTTGGAGCCGTTTGGAGTTTAATCGAAGAGATGAGGAAAGAGAACCCGGAGTTGATTGAACCGGAACTGTTCGTCGTTCTTGTGCGGAGATTTTCGTCTGTGGATATCGTTAAGAAAGCCGTTGAGGTGCTCGACGAAATGCCAGAACCGGACGAGTATGTGTTCGGGTGTTTGCTAGATGCTTTGTGTAAAAACGGTGTCGTTAAGGATGCTGCAAAGCTTTTCGAGGATATAAGATTGCGGTTTCCCCCGAATCTCAAGTATTTTAGTTCCTTGTTGTGTGGTTGGTGTAGGGAAGGGAAGATGATGGAAGCTAAACATGTTTTGGTTCAGATGAAGGAAGCTGGTTTTGAGCTAGACGTTGCTGTTTACACTAACTTGCTAAGTGGATATGCTCATGCTGGTAAAATGGCAGATGCTTATGATGTTTTGAAAGATATGAGAAAAAGAGGGTTTGAACCGAGTGCTAATTGTTACACTGTTTTGATCCAGGCTTTGTGTAAGGTAGATAGAATGGAAGAAGCAGTGAGTGTTTTTGTTGAGATGGAGAGATATGAATGTGAGGCTGACATTGTGACTTACACTGAGTTGGTTAGTGGGTTTTGCAAATCGGGGGAGATTGATAAGTGTTATCCTTTGTTAGATGATATGATTAAGAAAGGGATCATGCCGTCCGAACTTACGTATATGCATATCATGGCGGCTCATGAGAAGAAAGAAAAATTTGAAGAGTGTTTGGAGCTGATGGATAAGATGAACCAGATTGGCTATCATCTCGATCTTGGCGTTTACAATGTCGTCATAAGATTGGCTTGTAAGTTGGGAAAAGTAAAGGAAGCTGTTCGGTTATGGAACGAAATGGAAGTAAACGGTTTGATTCCTGACGTAGACACGTTTGTAATTATGATCAATGGATTAACAAGCCAAGGTTGTTTACTCGAAGCCTGCGATCACTTCAAAGAAATGGTGAGCCGAGGACAGTTCTCTGTTCCTCAATACGTAACTTTGAAATCGTTACTCAACTCTCTTTTAAGAGACGAGAAGCTCGAAATGGCCGAAGATGTTTGGAGTTGCATCACAAGCAAATGCACTTGCGAGCTGAATGTATCGTCGTGGACAATATGGATACATGCACTGTTCTCGAAAGGTTATGTGAAGGAGGCATGTTCTTATTGTCTTGAAATGATAGAGATGGACTTTATGCCTCAACCCGAGACATTTGCTAAGCTTATGAAGGGTTTAAAGAAACTGTATAATAGGGAATTCGCCGTGGAGATTACGGAGAAGGTGAGGAATATGGCAGCTGAGAGAGAGATGAGTTTCAAGATGTATAAGAGAAGAGGTGTTGAGGACTTGACTAAGAAAGCTAAAGCTAAAAAAGATAAAGAAGGGAAGAAGAAGCGGAGTACCCAATAAGAAAACTCTTATTGCATGTTGTTTTCTGAAACTTGCAAGTGTCGGCAGAACTGCAATAAGTCTATCGTTAGTTAATTGCGCAGAAGACAAAACGACAGCGTTTCGGGAGTAGCAAACTCGTTTTTTTTTTTTGGCTTTTTTTGTTGTTGATGTGAGGTGATGTGAGTTTGACAATAACACTACGAAGCTCTCCGCTAGTAAAGAGAGAGCTACACAAAGGAAGAAGCTTTCACACACGAATTTTCTCGGATCTGAGATCTTTGGATCCGAACATCGTTTTATTCGATATCGTTCAAATTCAAAGGTATGCATGCTTTTTGCTTCTCCTCATTTGCTTTCTCGTGGATTGTTTCTGGGTCCGCTTATCGGATTTATCGTAGCGTCGTGAGCTCTCTGTTTCATGGATCTATATCGATGGTATTGATTTGTTTCTGTGGATTCATGTTCGACTTGGTGCTTTCTTGCTATTATGTTACTGAAATGGTACAAGGAACTTGCGCGAAAGCTGTTTTGTTCGTCTCGGTAATTTACATTCTGGATGGTCATTTCTCATGGATCTATGTTTTTTCTCTAATTGATTCCATATCTGGTAAAAAAGAGTTGATTTTTGCATTGCTGATTAAAAGTAGTAGCGAACGTTGAGTAATGCTGAAACCGCTAGTTTTTGTGGATTATTGTATTTTAGTTAATGTTTGTTTTTGTTTTGAAGGTTTAAGAAAAGCTTTCAGGGATATTAGTCATGTCAAGAAGGCAAGTAGGTTCTACGAGGCGTGTTGGGGATAGTGGAAGCTTCCCATTTGTAGGAGCTTTGCACTCAAAATCTCGTTCGTCTCCTCTGATATCTATTTGCCTTGTTCTCGTGGTATGGTTGATCCCTGCTTCTTTGTAATCTCTAAGTGATTCGTTTCGTGCGATACAAATTGACTGTCTTCTCTCAAATGTAATCTTTTTTTTTTATCTTCCAGGGAGCATGCCTTCTCATTGGTTATGCTTACAGTGGTCCAGGTTTGTTTATCTTCAACCGAGTATGTTTTGCTTGTGATTTCGTCTTGAAAACCCTAATTGGAGGTTCCTGTAATAACCAGGTATGTTTAAAAGTATCAGAGAAGTCAGCAAGATCACAGGTATTTCTTGTTTCTCATCATCAATACATGTGTATAATAAGATAGTTATAGTCTTCACTCAGATAGTATATCTTTCGAGATTAACCTGCAAGAATGCGTGACACTTGACATTAACTGTCTGAATCAATTTGTTTTAACAACTATCTACAGGTGACTATTCTTGCACAGCAGAAGTTCAAAGAGCCATTCCTGTTCTTAAGAATGCTTACGGAGATAGCATGCGCAAAGTCTTGCACGTGGGTCCTGAAACATGCTCAGTGGTCTCTAGTCTGTTGAAGGAAGAAGAGACTGAAGCTTGGGGTGTTGAACCATATGATGTGGAGGATGCAGACTCTAACTGCAAAAGCCTTTTGCATAAAGGCCTTGTACGTGTGGCTGACATCAAGTTCCCTCTGCCTTACCGGTCAAAGTCATTTTCTCTTGTGATCGTCTCAGATGCTCTGGATTACCTCTCACCCAAGTATCTGAACAAAACCGTTCCTGAACTTGCACGTGTTGCTTCAGATGGTGTCGTTCTTTTTGCAGGTAACTAAAACCTGGCCTTTCAGGAAAAAAACCGCTTAAGATTTCGAGTATCCAAAGAGATGTAAGTCCATTCTGATTGAACTTAAACTTCATCAATTATAGGTAATCCTGGTAAGCAAAAGGCTAAAGTTGCAGAATTGTCGAAATTTGGACGACCGGTAAGTTCACTAAAAAACCACACATTACAATAGTCAGATATTTCATCGAGTTTATACTTGTACCGCTCGCGAACTGATGCAATTTCACTGTTTTGCAGGCTAAAATGCGTAGCTCCTCGTGGTGGAACCGTTTCTTCTCACAGACGAATTTAGAGGAAAACGAAGCAGCAAACAAGAAATTCGAAAAAGCAGCAAACAAGATCTCATACGAACCAGCTTGTCAAGTCTTCCATCTCAAGCCATTGCATTAGAACATTATTCTTATTATTACTGGTCTTCAAACCAGATACATGTCCTCTCGGTTATATTCCTTTTTTTCCTCTATAGAAAGAAACAAAAGCTCCACAAAATTGTAACTCATTCTCAACGATTTGATTCATAATTTAACTATTTAATAAATTAGTCTGCAGTTATTTCATTTTAACCTAAGACTTCGAACTGTGGTATGGGCTCTAATCTCTATTTTCCGTGGTAATACGGATGAGCTGTTATGCGAGTTCAATGTAAAGGGTTCGTCGCTTCAGCTTTAGCGGCAGAGGCGTGGGGGTTAGGAAGAAGCATGTGAGAAGGAAAGGATTGGAGGAAGTTCATTTCTTTGATTGTCAAAGCCTTGCTAACTTGCTTAATAAGGGGGAAGAGAGGATTGAGATTTCTAATTATCTCCCTGATATAAAGGTAATTGGCATGTGAATTCAGTTTGATTTCTTCTAATTTAGATTTCAAGATCAGCCAATGTTGTGGCAAATTCACTAGCTAAAGGAGATTTTTTTTCTGAGCTGAGCTTGAACTTTTGTCTCCGTTTCTTGAATAAAACAGAGACCGATGTTGACTCCAAAAAAAGAAAGAGAAAAGATAAACAAATTATTAATCTTGTTATGTTTCTAAATCAGAGAATAACACATTGATTACAAAATTACACTCAAATTACACTCAAATTACTGAAGTCAAATAGAAATTACTGAAGGCGTTGTGTAACTCGTTGGGAGAACATAGGATCGCATTTACATCGTGTAATATATGGGCCTTAAATGGGCTCTAAACCGTGTAATGTGCCCTATTGGTCTGTATCTGAAATTAATCTGGACAAAAAAGAAGAAGAAGATCGCATTTATTATCTATTAACGCTCAATATAGAGCACATTACACATTTTATGAGCTAGGCCCAATAATAAAATCCATATAAGTTAATATATTGTTTGGTATGTATGGGCAGTATAAGAATGGCCCACGTCACGTTACGCATATCAAACAATCTCAACAATCTATTAACGTATGGATTGCTAGTGAAGTAGTGATACACATCAGGTTTATCTGTTGACTTAAGCCGAAACACACAGGCTATAGGCCACTAGCCGCTAAATGGATCAGTTCTCCATTTGGACGTGATCTACAGTAGGTTACAAAAATTGAACTATTTGTCCAAAAATAACATACAAACAAAAAAATACAGCATAGATTTAATAAATATGGAAAACGAGAGGGGAGAGACAAACACAGACTGGTATAAAGACATAAACATAAGTTGACCATACTGTTTGTTAACTTGGTATCCAATGCAGGTGGGAGTATTAGTTTCTTCATTTTATTTGGTTTATTATTGGTTTTGATATGATCAGATGACCTACCCAATTGTAATATATAAGAACAACTTGTACATATATACAGAGCAGCATTTTTATAGACAAAATTCTCTCTCATGAAACATGTAAATTATTATTTTAACGAACAAAAGAGCTAAAAGCAGAGACATATTTAAAAATTATATTTTTATTTTATTTTTGAGTGGGTAAAATATTGCTATATTAAAATATTATATTAAATAACAAAATTAATACTTATGCCTGAAGTTTTTATTTTAATTTTTTAGGTTATAATGAAATCAATAATGATTTTAGGTTTAGTAAAAATTGAAACCGGGCTTCACCATGCAAATAATGTTTAAAGACTTCAATATTCTTTTGAAGTTTATGGAAGAGCCGAATTCTTTTTAAAAAAATTTACAGTGATTGATTATGACATAACCGTTGCAAATTAGAATTATGATTGGAATCGTAATAAAAAAATAGTATGTTTTAACCAAGATTGCAATCGTAGAAGAAGGGTTTTGTTATAACTCTAACTCATAAACCTCGCTTATAGTGAAAACTTCCGAGATACTCATATATTCAGAGATACAAGCCTCATGAGTGAGACGAGAGAGATAGGTGGAATGAACATTCGACCACCAAACAAGCTAATAAGACACTAAAACATTCAAGAAAATACAGAATACAATTGAAATATACATAACAGGTTTGGAGAGAGTGTTGAATGGGACCCACGTTTTCAATTTTTGGAACATGAATAGTGGTTATTAAGAAAAACAAAAATGGAAAAAAGAAAGATCACGATGGTTGTCACAAAATGTTGTTGTTTGATGTAGGGATTTGGGGTGGGTAGGGTCTTATAACCTATACTTTTCACATGCATTCTTAAACCCTATTTCTACTGCATCTCCATGTGCCTCCCCTCACGTCTCTACCTCTTTCTTCTCGGATTTTTCAAAACATTTTATTACAATACTAATATATACACATATATTTTTCCTCTCATATCTTTGATTTTTTTTGCTAAAAAAATTCATAAAAAGATCTCCATATACATTAACAAAGTTCAAACTTTGCCTTTTTTTTTATCCTGTATACATTCTAATTTCTTAAAATATATATGGCCTCCTTTATTTGTAAAAAAAGAAGGTTTCCCATACTTGTTTTTGATTAAAATTTTGAATTTATCCAAAAATATTTGTTGCGACAGTATTATGTTGGTCATGAAGTACAAAATATTATTAAACTTTCAATTGCTGTTATACAGTTTTCGAAAGTTCTATCTTTATTTGGGTCCTTTTTTTAATTTCCTATATTCCCTTTCTTTAAATAATATAGGGAATATAACAACTCTATTGTTTAAAATGTGGTGTTCTATTTTGATTCTATAAAATGTAGATTCTAAATCTTTTCTATTATATTTAAATATATGATTGCATTTATGAACTGATATGATGATATCCTTTGGTAGTTTCAGAAAAAGGCAATCAAGAATAAGATGATAAATACCGAAATATATGGCTTCATCATCATCAGAATGATAATTTCACATGCTATTCTCAATGAGTCGTTTTGCATTTTTAGCATTATTAGGAGTTGTTATTCGAGGACCCATTTTGGTCGCACCAATCAAATCAGTTTGAGCTTTATGAAATCTTGAAAGATAATCTGAGAAAATCGCGACGTCTCATTAATTATTTAAAATTCGACAGTGTAATTTTAAGCTTTATAAATTTTGAAATAATAACGATTTCCTGACGTCAAGTTTGTTATTTTAGAGAAACAATAATATACTACCTAACAAAGAATATTCCAGTTAAGTTAGTTGATAGTTGGAGTCAAAGTTAAATCGAGCAACGTCGCCTAAAAATCTGGGGGCATAAGTTATAAACCAACGGCTACAAGTACAAACATTGGCTTTGATCTCGTCAACCTGGTTTTGCTAGTTAACATAACTCAATTGGATCGATTAAATACTAAGTAATTATTTTAAGCCTTTATACTAATCATTAATCTATGTCCGAATTAATAGATCACTCATTAAATCCCATGTTTCAAGAAAAAATTACGCATCCTAGTTCTGATTTTTTATAAAAAATAATTCAACTATACTCATATGATTAAAATTAAAATCTTACGTTCTTCTTTAATTTTCATAATCTATATTTTCACGGAGAAAACAAATTCAACAAAAACCACATAATATGTATATAAATTCCTCATTCCCACTAGTAGGAGAATTTTGTTTTAAATAGTCTTCTTCTCTTCATACTTTCTCCATGGCATATATCATATTCTGGAATTATCATATATACGTTGATTATCGAAACATGCAATACTAGTGCTAAGAAGTCATCGTATGGTCCATACTTCTATCCATATCGATACGGATATCGATATACATCAGTATACATGAATACATCGATCATGCATGTTTAGTTAAGTTACAAGAATGAAACCATCATGGTTACTGAAAACGTATATTTGCATGAAAATGATCCCACGAAATAAATAATATGACGCCAATGGCTGGAGAAAGAAAGAAAAAAAAAAGTTAAAAGGCGGACCAACACATTTGGTACTGCTAGAGTATAGGGAGCATAAATGGTCCTATTTGACTTACCATATTCCGTATAAATAAATGTATTTTAGATGTATAAATGTGTATATACGTATATGCATACGTATACAGGAAAATTTAAAGAGCTAATCCAATTTCTTAAAGTGATTCGATGTCGGTATGGCATCACGTTTGATCCCCACTTGTCTCTCTTCCCTCTTTCTTGTATGTCATTTTCCTTGGTTTTCAATTTTACGTTTACCACCCCTATTTTATTTTACTAATATTATACTTATACAAGTCAAAGTGTTGACATCTAACTATAGGTTCTTAAAAGAAATCTTCGTAAAACGTCACAACTTTTATATGCAATGATATATGGTGGTTAATTATACCATCTGAGTAATCTAAACTATTCATTTAGAATAACATTATGACTTACGTTTATATTAACGTGTGTTATATTGCAAAATATGGCATCACAATAGCAGCGATACCAGTACTAGTTAACGCCATAGAGCGGGTATTTTTTTGGCTGATTTTTTTTCTTTTTGGTGACTTCATGACTGGATTACTACAATAACAATCCCAATAAAATCAACTTCTACAAATAAACCCATTTATGGCATTTGAGTTTGCTTTTTTAATTGTCATATTTAGTCCCTAAATGATGGTCATAATAAGGACGGTCCGGCGGTGACGGAAACGCGTAAAGGTTAATCATTTAACTATCATTATTTTAATACGTCATAATGATCTTTTTCCTTTCTCATCTTGATTAACTTTTAAATTATTTATGTACTCAGATCTTGGAAACGAACAAATAAATCAGGGAATTAAGCTCCAAATGTCTCATTCAATTTTGTATGTATATAGTATTGGAAGTTTTTGAGAACATCCAATACTAAGATTTATTGCTGTATGTGTGAATGCAATAATAAATATAAGTTCAATGATGGATGACTCTTATTTTTAAATAGTATAAAAGTATGGCAACATACTCAATAATTACTTTCATCAAATAACAGCTGATTGGTTATTAGAGACGTATTAAAATACCATTAAAAGCAGTTGCCTCACATGTCTTAACGAACATTTACTAAAACTATGTTAATGTCCAGGCGGTCAGAAAAGTCACTCTAGTTTCTGATTCTGTTGTCACACTTAATTTATTATTTTTGGGATAAAATGTCGTAAGATTGTTATCTATATATATCTCCCAACATACCCATTACTTCTCCAACCACATCTCACTCTTCACCAGCTTAAACCCTAAATCAAGATCTCTTTCTTACCTTCTCTCTCTCTTCCCACATTAATTTTCTCTACGACCAAAATCTCTTGACATACAATCAGAAAAATGAAACAGCTTTCGACAAAAGTGACAAGCAATGGTCATGGACAAGACTCATCCTACTTCTTGGGATGGGAAGAGTACGAGAAGAATCCTTACGATGAGATCAAGAACCCTAATGGGATGATCCAGATGGGTCTTGCCGAAAATCAGCTATGTTTCGACCTAATTGAGTCATGGTTAGCTAAGAACCCGGACGCAGCTAGTCTTAAGAGGAACGGTCAATCCATTTTCAGAGAGCTTGCTCTCTTTCAAGACTATCACGGCATGCCTGAATTCAAAAAAGTAAGCTTCATTTGTTAATTCGATAAAAGATCTTACCTAAATACTTGTGTCATAAGTAATAAATAATTTTCTCAATTCTCATGTATATATTCTGTCTTCTCGTTTGTTTGTTTTTAGGCTATGGCTGAGTTTATGGAAGAGATAAGAGGAAATAGAGTCACGTTCGACCCGAAAAAGATTGTTTTAGCGGCTGGTTCGACCTCTGCGAACGAGACTCTCATGTTTTGTCTCGCAGAACCTGGCGATGCTTTCCTTCTGCCTACTCCATACTATCCTGGGTAAATTACGATTATAACCCTGACTCCACTTTACTTGGGTTCCAAGTAGACTCATTAAAACTCTATGCTTACGTTTTGGCCTTTTGATGATTACAGATTTGATAGAGATCTTAAATGGAGAACAGGAGCTGAGATTGTGCCAATTCACTGCTCAAGCTCTAATGGCTTCCAAATCACGGAATCTGCTCTGCAACAAGCTTACCAACAAGCCCATAAGCTTGATCTCAAAGTCAAAGGAGTTCTTGTCACGAATCCATCTAATCCACTTGGCACTGCGTTGACCAGACGTGAGCTTAACCTTCTCGTTGACTTCATCAGTTCCAAGAACATTCATCTCATCAGCGACGAGATCTACTCAGGCACTATGTTCGGCTTTGAACAGTTCATAAGCGTAATGGATGTATTAAAAGACAAGAAACTCGAAAACACCGAGGTTTCTAAAAGAGTCCACGTCGTTTATAGTCTTTCCAAGGATCTGGGACTTCCTGGTTTCCGCGTGGGAGCGATCTACTCTAACGACGAAATGATCGTTTCCGCAGCTACAAAAATGTCGAGTTTCGGTCTAGTTTCTTCTCAGACTCAGTACCTTCTCTCTGCATTGCTCTCAGACAAAAAGTTCACGAGCCAATACCTCGAAGAGAACCAGAAACGGCTCAAGTCCAGGCAGAAACGCCTAGTGTCTGGTCTTGAGGCCGCAGGGATTACCTCCCTGCGAAGCAACGCGGGTTTGTTCTGTTGGGTCGACATGAGACACCTCTTGGACACAAACACATTCGAAGCAGAGCTCGACCTCTGGAAGAAGATTGTTTACAACGTGAAACTAAACATCTCGCCCGGTTCGTCATGTCACTGCACCGAACCTGGCTGGTTTAGGGTTTGTTTCGCTAATATGAGCGAGGATACACTCGATTTGGCCTTGAAGAGGCTCAAAACTTTCGTAGAGTCCACAGACTGTGGACGGATGATATCAAGAAGCAGCCATGAAAGGCTCAAGAGTTTGAGGAAGAAGACAGTCTCTAACTGGGTTTTCCGGGTTTCATGGTCCGACCGTGTGCCTGATGAGCGATGAAATTATTCATCTCCCTAAGTTTGAGACGACAAACAAAAGATTTCAAGGTTTTTTCTTCTTCTTTATTTCGTTCATTTTTTTATATTTTGGAAAAGTATTTTTCATTTTCCAAAATATATAATATCATTATATATGTGTAATATTCATAAATGTTTGGGTGAGTTTTTATGCAATTTTTCGTTCGGGTGTAAAATTGTTACTATAAGTGTTGTTATACGTGTTAAAAATGCACTCAGTCCGAATGTGGATTTGCAGTGGCTATATATATATAAAATATATATCCCGTTGTAATTTTTATTAAAAGTTTGCATGTATTGTGTAATTCACTCTTTTAATATATATACTATGATTTCATAAATATGTGTTTGTTAATTTGGATTATTTTTTTAATCAGTTGTCATACATATTCCTTTGACTATAAGTCTATAATGGTCGTTAACGTTAGTTAAGGACGTTAGTGAAGGCATATATCAAGGAGGCTTAACTAATTATGTTCATTAACTAACTAATTCATCTTATAATTGAAATGGCGGGAATTGGTCAACAGAGGAAACAAATGAGGAAAGTCAAAGATGATGACTCTTCGGTGAATCGAGGAAGAGGGCATGATCTCTTTGTCCAAAATGTTCCATTAAGCCAAATTATTAAACCAATTAAACAAATTGACGAATATATCTTCAATAATTAAGCGAGGAAAGTAACATTTATCTTGGTACGTCGCATTGCATAAGGTTGTCCGACGTCACATCTTATTTTCTTGAACAAAAATTTATGATTACCAAACTAACATTTCTTTTAAAATAACTAGATTCACTAAATTGCGTATACTATTGAGCTCACGCTAGAGACCAACGTAGAGGCAACTCACCTATTCGGCCATTCCTTGTCAGATATTTGTTTCAGACGCTGATCCATTTCATATGGAGAAAGAGGAATGACCGTAAGCATGGAGAATCTGCAACCCACCCTGCGATCGATTTTCATATGCAACATTGACAAATACATGCATAACAGGATTTTTTTTTTCCATTCGGCACAAAGGAAACACGAGACATTACTATGGAGCACTGCTTCAGGAACAGTGGTTAGTAATAAAATAAGATAGCTTGAAATCTCTGTAATCTTTTTCATTCAAAGTTTTCGGCCACAAAGCTGCACAAGTTGTAAAATAGTCTTTTTAATTTGGATAAATATAAAATTCATTATAAATGTATTTTACCTGGTCATGGATTAACTTTTCTATTCAGGTCACAAGTTCGAATACCAGTGACAAAAAAATATTAATTTAACCTATCATAATCTTTGAACTTCTATGTTACAAAAAGAAATTTGTTTACCACAGTAAAAAGGAAATTTAGCTCATTTGGACATAATCCATGAGATTTTTCCAAGATAATTGTTTGGATTCCAAATAAAATATCAAAGCCAAATAATTGTTTGGATTCCAAGAGGTAAATAGTTTATATTTATTCATCATCAGTTGCCGATTGCTATTTACTATGATATTCTTAGGTTTCAATCACTAATCATCAACAAATACTAAGAGGACCCTCAAAGGTGGTTTGCCACTAGAAGCTAGAATTTTCAGCTTGTATGTCTATGAATTTTATCAGGGTATAATGAATTTGTTTTCCCCCAATTGATGTGCATCTATACGGCCGTAATCTGGTTTTGAAGTTATACCAACGGTCTAGATACCCGCAAGTGTTGAAAATACTCATAACTTTTTGTTTTGCTAATTCCCTTGAGAACAACATTAACATAAGAAGATGAACAATCGATCTTTACACCATTTAGAACATATATTGGAATAGTTATATATATATACAACAGTTTAAAACCTATACGTTGATCGACTGTTAAAGCGATGCTAACAAATACCATGATACAATGATTACAGTGATTAGATATATACTAGATTTTTCAATTCACGCTATGCGTGGGGATTTTTTAATTTAATTTTAGAAAATATATATATTGAATTACTTTATATGCATAACAATAAAATTATATATATTATTTCATTAAATTTGCATATTATTAACGAATTATCTTTTCTATTTATTTATTTTACATCATATAAATTATTTTCTTATTTTTATGGTTTTATAAATAGAATTCTATATTTTCTTCAATATCAATATATTTTAAATAGCTCATTATCTTCTATCAGTATGTTATTTTTCTTTATATGTATACAACATCCTATAAATGCTTACAT
>KE154866.1:505464-534616 GCA_000411075.1 Sisymbrium irio | reverse complement strand
TTAATATATATATATATATATATATATATATATATCTCAAGGCATCTTTCACTCTTCTATGATTTTTATCTTCTTTTTTCCTGATGGGACTTTTTTTTAGGATCCATTTACTTTTTGGAAGTATTCTAAATTAAAGATGAAAAAAGAAGGAGAGTTCTACTTCTGTGATATGACAAGTATGCACTCTCTTTTTGTTAGACTAATCTACAAAATCATTAAATACCCCATAAAGCATGTTATTATATCGTAATCATGAGATAATCATGACATCCTTTTGCATAAAGTACTACGTCTCCTCTTGTCGCTAGAAGCTTAAAAGAGTTCGATAAGATCTTCCTCAAGTATACTCCATTTCAAATTTAGGAAAAAAAAACTCCAGAAACACAATTGGATTATTTGGAGATTGATTTCAGAAAATATAAATTGTATGGGTTTGAACCAGGATAGGAGGGAAATGTGTCGGTCCAAAGACAAAGATAGTGGGGTTTCAGATTATATTTTGGCTCAACAAATAATGGTTAGTATATATAGTTAAAATAAATCCAGCTCAAGTTGCAAAGTAGAATTAAGCTGTCATTCATTAAGCGGGAAAACCCACAAATCAGTGCCGATTTCTTCACCCATTTCACACGCAATTTGTTTTTAATTATTAGCCATAGCTTTCTGAGATTTGCATTTAGCATTATCCTCATCATTCTTCATACATTTCAAAGACAAAACAATTAAAAAAAAATTGCTAAGCAGATCATTTTTTTGCACACCATAGTCTAACAAGATTCTGAACTTAATAATGTTTAAGTTTCAAAAGACGAATATTGTTATGTTATAATATCAAGAATCCAATATCTTAGAAGTTGGAAGCATGAAATTCGAATATCTTCTGCATCTAGACATAATTATCATTATACTTCCTATATATATTGATATGTTTTTCGACTGGCTTTTTTAACTCAATCGAACAGTCTAGTTCATGTTATCCTCGCTTAAACCCATTTGCAGACTCGCCAAGATAGTGTCTAGTTGTCTTGAGACAGCTCCAAAACAGCTCCAAAGCCTCGATAGATCTTTTGAAAACGCAATCAAGGTATAAATAAACATCAGAATACCGTTTAGCTTTAGCAACAACAAGTTCTACAATTCAAATAATAAAGCACCATCGCTTGCTAAATTCTCCAAAATCAAGTACCAAAAATGCAGAATTTTACTAATTACTGTACATATACAATACTAACAAAGTAACTACATTGACATTTCCATTTCCATAGATGACGCCACTTAGGTTTAATCACAAACTCATAATCAGTTTAAAAAAAAGGTCATGGGCTTTGAGAAAGTTAACTTGTCCATAGTTGATCTGCTGGGTTGACTTCAATGTTCCCAAAACGTTTGCAATTCACCTTTAGAGAAATAACCTTCGCGGTTACACTTCATTGCGTACATCGGTACATGTAATCCGTAGGTTTAAGCCCGAAAGCGATCTTGTCCCAATCAATGTCGGCTAGTTAAGTAACATTAGTGGTGAAACTGGTAGGAGAATGGCGAAACGGACAATAGAAAACAAAGAGAGTTTCGGAAGACATGTTAGGAGAGGGGGTAAAAGGTGTAAACATCAAGCGAGTTAAACAGCTGAATCTTTATTTACCCTGAGAAAACGGCAACTTTGGGAGGGAGGAGAAACAGTGGAGATCTTTTTTTGTTAATGCAGACTAATTTGTGAATACTAAAAGATTCGAGGCAGTTTTGTAAATGACGTAAGATCTGGGGCTCTTTTTTTGCATATTCAGTTTGCAGGAGATCAAACAAATAAAACCCCGAAACTTTTGTTTCCAACTTTCAGTCTTGAAACCGACAAATCATTTTTCTCAGGCGCACACTGCAACACACAAGAAATCACGATTCTTATCTACCTACCAACACTCTACTCACTTGAAATCTGGAGAAAAAAACCAAATAATAATAAGGGTGACTCTCCGAGTTACATAATCTCGAGAGAGTTTTAAAACCAATCAAATCCATTTACATACTCAAATCTTATCTAACAACAAACCTAAAGGGATTCATAGAGTTCCTGCATCAACAAAAGAAGAACAGTAACTCTTGTTAGTGAATTTGAAACTCTCTCAAATGTGGAGGTTATTTGTGAAGACTGAGTCGTACCTTATATGCATTTACCTCCAGTTGCAGCATTTTTTTCTTCCTAAAATGGTTTGTCGATCTTCATCAAGCTAACTCATGTTACAATGCCAACATCGTCAGAATCCTTCTCCTTTCCATTATCAGATTCGGCTTCTTTCCGAGCCACTGTATCAGAAACGCTTATCCCGGTCTACAGCAAAAGAGAATAGAGTATTAATTCGTTAAAGTAGTAATGAGAAACATTTTGCTTTCGCGAGGGTTTGTGTGTGCGAAAAACCCACCTGATTGCGATCACTATCTTGATTCTCCTCTACCATCTTTGTTCCTGCTTCAGAAGGATTTTCTGAGCAATCAATGTTTGTCACTTTGTTGATCACCTCTGTCTCACACGTTACCTTTGTGATCTTCACGGTTTCACTGAGGACTACCATACCACTTGGTGTCTGGGTTTGGCTTGATGGCAGTTCATGTTTGTCCTCGGGCACAGTCTGAGGGCTTGAAATTACACTGAGAGAATTGAAGATGCACGAATAAGCTTTAGTAACAAGAAAAAATGCATTTGTTACTGAGCGATCAGAATGTTTACCTCTCGGGATCAGCTTCATCAGAAGATTTTTGGGTAACATCATGTTTCCTTTTCTTGTGACTGCTTGGTTCACTCGTGTCATTTCCAGATGCGTTACCTCTTCTTTTCCTTCCGGCTTCAAGTCTTTTAACTGCAATAGACAGCCCCTCGGTATAAGCCTTTTCTTCTCTTTTCGATGAATCTAGCTTCAACTTTTCTGAAGGCAATCCTCCTTCTTCATGATGAGGCATTGGAAGCGATGTCTCTGGAGAAGTCTTGAATATCAGATTAGTGTATCGTTTTATCCATGAAAATGGAGTGGCGGATGAAGGGCTTGAGCCATTGTTTTGTCTTTCCATAGAGGAGTTGTAACCATCTTCGCTATTACTGACAGTGCTGACTCCATTTTGCAAGTCTACTTCATCATCCCGAGTAACAACCTTCTGCTTCAAAGCAGAAACCTTTTCCCAGCTACGCTCTAAATTGGACAGCTGCATTTTCGCCATGGACATATCATCTAATGTAACTTTCAGATTCTCTAACTTCTTCAGTTCTTCAACCTCATATCGGATTTCTTCTCTTTCAGATCGAAGCATATGCCTTTGCGTCTCTAGTTTCTCTCTTTGAACCTTTAGCTCCTCAATCGAATCCTTTAACTCAGCCCACTCCCTCTCCCGCCTTTCACGGTCCAATTTGATCTCCAGCCTCTCGGCATCCAACCTCTTTAGTTCCACTTGAACATGTTCTAATTCTTTCTCCGCCGATTCCTTGAGGGATTGTATACGCTCCTCTTCCAACTTCTTCTCTTGCTCAAAAGCCTTCTCTCTCTCCCTCGCAGAATTCTCCAATTCTTCTCGTTTGTTCTCAATACAATACTCCAACTCTCTTTTCTGCGTCTCAATACCCAACAAGAAATCAGCTCGTTCGCGCTGTATCTTGCTAAGCCACTCTGAATGTTCCTCCACCATTTTATTCATGAATTCTTCACGCTCTCGGTTAAGCGCCTCCACATCATTTTTGTGCTGATTTCTCAGTGCATCCCTTTCCTCCTTGATGTTATCACGCTCATCCTTGAGATACATTGAGAAAGCCTCCTTTTGACGAGTAATATACTCCGCTTCTTTTCTTAACTCTTCCCTTTTCACATCAATGTGTTCCCACTCAGCTTCAAATTTAGCTTTCTCAACCTTCAATCTATCTGCTTCAGCCAAGAGCTCAAGCCTTTGAGCCCTCAAATCATCTAGCTCCTCCTTGAGATTCATCTCCAGTATTGATAATTCGCTTGTCTCATTCTTCAAGGCTTCAAGTTTTTCCGTTGCACCATCAACACGTTTTCTCTTGTCTTCTAGTGCCATCAAAGACTGCTGCAGATCCAAGTCTAATTTTCTAAGCCGTTCCTTCTCATTCTCCAGTAGAGTTGTCTTACGGTTGATATCTTTCTCTGCAGCATTCAAATGGTTCTCTTTCTCGTCAAGATTATAAGACCTCTCTGTTATATCTTTTTCTGTCTCCGCCAATGCCCTTGATTTAACTTCCAAGTCATGTTCCTTTTCACCAACTAGGTCTTCCCTCTGCTTGATATCAACCTCCCTCAACTCCCAAGCCCGTCTCTTGCTCTCGATTTCGTCTGCCACCAATTTGCACTTACTTTCCAACTCAGCTTCCACATCGGATTTTCTTTTCCTCAGGATTACTTCTTGATTCGCTAAGACCTTCTGAATCAGTTCCTGTATTGATTGTTTAAAAGCATTTTAACCCTCACATACAAATGAGCACAAAAGTAAACATATGAATGAAAACTAGAAGGTTTGCAGGACTGAACCAAGTAAACTCACAGATTCTTTGCTGGCAATTTTTTCTTCAGCAACAAGCAGCTCTTGCTCTTTCTTAAGTAGTGAAGATTCCCTTTCAGAGACTGCCTGTTTTTGCACGGAAATAAAGCATGAAACAATACTATCTGGTCTCCTACAAGATTTTTGGTCGACGTGTTAAGCAAAACCAGAAATAAAAAGATACTTATGTGTGTACTTACCTCTTCTCTTTTAGCAAGCGAAGCTAATTCGATCTCCAAATTGGACTTTTTGTCCTCCAAGGCTCTACGTTCTTCCTCAAATGTGGTCTTTGCAGACTCTAACCCCTTTTCAAGTTCAGTTAATTCTTGGGATCTACCAAAGATGTGATCTTCACGCTGATTTAGTGAAGCTTGTGCATCCAATAACCTTTCATGCTCTTGCTGCAAGCTCTTTCGCCTCTCGCTTAAAGTCTGTCTCTCAACAGCAATCTCGTTCTCTCTCGTTTCAGACCTAAACCATGGAAGGAAAGAACCAAAATAACAACTTAATACTACACCTCGACAGTGCAAGCTCTGTATTGCGATAAACCGAGACAAAAAAGACTTACTCAAACTTAAAAGATGCAAGACGCCGAGTAAGATCATCTTCACGACTTTCAACTTCCTTCAATTTTCTCTCGGCGATCCGGTGATACCGGTTAGCTTCTGCTTGTAAAGCTTCAGCTGCTCGCATTTTTGCTTCAGCATCTGCAAATTTCTTCAAAGCATCCTCAATCATAGTGTGAGCTTCAGACATTTTACTCCCAGCAGAAACTTTCGTCCCGGCACATTCAGCACGAATCTCATGCAACGTCTTCTCTAGCTGAGGACAGCAACAAAGAACATAAAATCAATAAAAAAAAGACTGAAAGAAGCTATTTTTACTCCCGCTCAAAAAGTGAAAATCTTACACTAGAAATACACTCTTTTGCAATGCCAACATCCTTCTTCAAACTTTCTTCTCGTCTCTTCGCTTCAGCCAAGGCAGAGACATACGCAGATTGATCTCGCCTGTGTGCTAGATCAGCTTCATCCACAGAGGCCTTAATCTCCTCATACTTGGACAACAATTGGTCTTTCTCCAAAATAAGAAGACCCATGTTGTGTTGGTAATCATAGACCTGCATCCAGATTACAATCAGTATAGCAATGTCAAAAGGGTTTCTGATAAAAGAAACAGAAACCAACAAAAAAGAAACTGACCAACATGAGAATCAAGCTCAAAAGAGAAACAAAATCGAGACTTTAAAAGCAAAGCAATAACTCCAGCAAAACCAATTCCATCCAATAAAGTTTCAGCATTTGACACGAGTAACAAAACAGTACTCCCCCGGGAGAATTAAATTCAATAACAAAATCGAGGCTTAATGTTTAGCATGAGTGAAGAAGCAAGAAGCAAACCTCAGATTCAAGCTTGGCGATGTAAGCGATTAGGGCGGCTTTATCCCTTTTCTTAATCGACTGTTCATCAAACCCAGCTTCCTTGAGACGCTTCCACATGACTTCTTCACTCAAAGGGCTTTTTAAAACCCTAGAACCAGGCGTAATCGCCAATCTGTTACTACCCGGCGTCATCGGGTGTCTCTCCGAACTAGAAGTCGCCATCGCCACAACTAATCTCCGATCTCCGAGATCAGAAGAATCACGAGACTATAGTCTCTTCAGGTTTCTTTCTTTCTCTCACACAGACACAAGAAACAACAAGAGTTCTGTTGTGAGATACTGCGTCGCAGACAAGTCTAGTCTCTCTCTCTCTCTCTCTCTGTTTTTTAGGTCGAAATTTTAGTCAAAAGGGTTTTTGTTCGACTAGTCAAAGTATCAGCGACAGCGTTTCACATATATTCGTTTTAAGCGGCTAATTCCAAATTTTCTATGGAGTTTAAAAAGAGGTGATTAAATTTGGTAATTAAATTGTTCGACTCTTTTCAAAACTGTGTACAGTAGTAATTATGATTTAGATTTTTCTTAATTCTCTCTAATCATTTAATGTTTCATACTCTCTGTCTTTCACTTAAAAGATACTAAGCACTAGTATAATGTTAGTTGAAATTTAAATATTTAGAAATTATGATTCTTTAAGATTTTCTTTGCTAACTTGACAGATGGATTACTAACTTGACAGATGTGTTTTTGGTGTATAGCCAGCCCGTAAATCTTCTTTCGTTTGCGTATATACCCAAAACAATATTTTTTTATCAAACACTCCAAAAATTCAAGCAAATACAAAGGATTGGTGAACATTGATAGCTTACATAGATTTATTCAACCAAGATGTGTTACAGAGTTTGCAGATTCTGAGTTTGCATGAACCGAGAAGATTCTTTACATTGTTCTCTTATCAATAATGTTTTAACAGAACGTTCTCTTACCACGTCTTCTCTTACCACGAACGTTTCAACAAAGAAAATTGAGCTTCTTTTTCTTGTCGATAAGTTCTGATCCATCCTTGGATCAACCGTATCTCGGCTTCTCGCTGCTCCACAAGCCATTTTGGGTCTTCTGGAGTTGATGGTCGTAGATCCAAATGATGTCCACCTAACAAATAAAATAACGCAATTAACAATATAGTTTGCGAGTCTCAAAGATAACGGACAATGATGGTGATGATGACGTTCTATATGATAGATACCAAAATTAGTTCATAGTGTCCATTTATTTTGTTGAGGAAATTAGTTATACCTTCTTTCGTGACCAGAGCAACAATGGTATTTGATAGGTTCTTCAAAACACTGCATTTTACGAGTCAAGCACTCATCGCGATTACGAGATTCGTATTGCGAAATAGCTCTCGTGATCTGAGTAAAGGGAGCATGTTCTTACCTGCCACCACTCCAAGGATCTAACAGACCATTGGAGAAAATAATGTTGCTTCCAAACGACTTCAAAGTGGTCTCTATGTCCTTTTACATTGGAGTGAGAGAGAGCGTAAACATTCAGATTATGGCCATCAAAAGAATCTTGAAATATCAAAAAGAAGTCTTACATGTCCACCGAGCTCTGTAGTGACCCATCTCGGCCTTGGATTAACTCGGAATTCATTCCAGCATTCCTCTTTGTAAGAAGAGTAATTGAAATCATAAGTTGGAAACATGCTGTTTTCTTGGCTGCTAGACATGGGCATCACCATCTCCGTACACGCCTATTGTAAACCGAAGGCGTAAGGAGATTAATTATAAAATTTTGGAAAAAGGAAGATACATCTAGCAGTTATTCTCCAGACCTGCCAGTTCCACCCATCCAAACCATGAGGGTCATCGTCCAACTCGAAACAGTCAACACTCCCCGTATAGTTGTAGTACACACTTACTCCTGCATATATCCGTTCTAGGATGCTAGCATCACCATTAGCCCCATCAATCTTTCTGCAGACCTACAGAAAGATTTAATCTTATTGAACTCAAGACTTCAAAGTGAACCATTAAAGCATAGCCTCGTAGGGTCATTCATGTAAAGATGACAATCCACGTAAAGCTAGTGAATGCATTCTCGGATTTTCTCTAAACGATTGTATGATTTGGAGAAAATCTCATTACAAAATCATAAATAGTTAAGCTTCCGAAAATATACCTCTTTAATGGGATGTCCAGGCAAAGGCATCAAAAAGTTAGCGGGATACGGATAGTCAACCATTGCCAAATAACTATAAGCAGAATCCAGCCAGTCTGAAAGGTCATCAGTACTGTTCAACACCCTGAAGAACAGTGTAGACACTCAGTTTAGCTCAAATACAAAAGATAACACCAAACAACTTCAGTTTCCTTGCTTACCGGCAAAAGTGAAAAGTTTTCGCCAGCTGCTGAAGACCATTCTCCTTCTGACCCTCTGCTATGATTGCATCCCACGACTTCTTAATGGTCTCGAAGCAGCTACTACTCTCACGCTACAAAGTTTACCAGCCAAAAATACAGTCACAATAAGAATTAGAAAAAAAATATCAATCGACTAACAAAGAAAAACAAAACACTATACCATGAAATCATTAGATACGATGTCATAAAACGTCTGAGGAGGAACAATATCTTCAAACTGAAGAATTGGAGCTGAGGAAGCTAACGCTCCAATTGCAATGTGAGGATACTTGAGCCTCATCCATGCTGCTAACACTGTTACATCAATAACAACAAATTCACTAAAAAAAATCTCATTCCACCAAATACAAAACAAGTCATACGATTTTTTACTTACTTCCACCATATGATCCTCCAAACAAGACAACAGGGGATGCTTCAGCAGACAAGTTCCGTTTTAAATCAGTGACAAAAACAGCAAAATCAGCAAGAGCTTGCTCAGTTGTGAGATACGATAAAGTGGATGCGTTCTTGTAAGCTTCTTCCTTGCTTCCATAAGGCATCGACTCTCCATAATACCTATGCTACACCAAACACCCCTAAAATCAGTAACGAAGTTTCTTCATTTATTAAACATGATTAAAGAAAACAATGATCAAGGGAACCTCAGGGAAAACAAGCAAAGCGCCAAACTTGGGAGCGATCTCCCAAAGGAATCCAGAGTTTGTAGCAAACCATTCAATATCGCCTTCGTTGCCGCAGTAGAGGAAGATTGGTCCGAGCTGAGAAGCGCCGACCCAGTGATCGGAACTGATCAAGTAACGCTGCGAGAATTTCGGAAGATCGGCGAAGCTGAAGTGGTCTAGCTGCTGTGAGAAATACTTAGTCTCGTACTCGTACTCGTACTCGTTTCGATCTCCCCTGAGCTCCTGGATTCTGGTTTGGTCCTGAAGAGTGTTGCGAGGAAAACGACGCAAGCGCTTGGACAACAGTGATGAAGACGATGAAGTGGAGAAAACGAAAGTGATGATCAGAAGCAAGCGAAGATGGCTCGCCATTTTCTCTCAACCTCCAACAAGTCTGCAACCTCCCCCCATTCGCCAATGTGATGATATTACAGTCACTAGTGGTTGAGTATAAACCGAAGCAAACCGAAAATTATAATCAAACCGAAGTCATTAATCAGAAATCGAACCAACTTTCAAAATCACCCAAACGGTAGAAAAGGAATTAACCGAACATTTTAATCAAATTAACTATTTATATTTATGTTTGATTACATTTATTTTATTGGAAACCGAACTGAAATGAAACTCTGTAGCAAGAGTGATGTGAATGTCTAACAAACATTTGGTTTTCCAGTGAAACTATTCACTTGATGATAACCGAAGATTCTCATGAATCTTTGTTTTGTGTCTTCTTTATACAGACTCTCATGGGCTTCAAGAGCTCAAGCTGTTATTTTTTACCTTTGGATTACTCAAGGGATGATAGGGGTGATGGGGTCAGGTTGAAGAGCTTTCTGAACCAGATCAGTTTGCTCCTTAACATGAAGCTGGTAAAAACCAGTGGCTGTAGCAGCTGAAGGAAGACGACCAACGTATTTTATGTCGTTGAAGCTTCCTCTTTGCAGTGCTTTCATGGCGGTGCAAAGCCTTGGTGCTATATACTGATATCCTCCCATGTTCATCGGCTCTTCTTGACACCACACAATCTCTGCATCTGTAAAGAGCCACACAAGTTTTCAGAGAATTTCATATGCAAACCATACACAATCCCAAGTTTTTTTTTACTATATTTTAAGTGACGTACTTGGATATCGCTTTAGTTCTCTCTGAATGAGATCGTAAGGGAATGGGCACAGCTGCTCTACTCTGCAAATGGCCACATCCTTTGTTTCAGACTTTTGCCGCTCTTCGTCAAGCTCATAGTAGACCTGGGATCAACAAATCCCAAATAAGTCACAGAATCTGAGATTTTTTAAGGACAAGTAACAAGGAAAAAATTGGATCTGTTTTACCTTCCCGGAGCAGAGGACTAGACGTCGGATACCTTCCTCAAGATCAGAGTGACCACTTTGATCTTTAATCAACCGTTTAAATCTGGTTCCTTGCTTGTCAAACCCAGGATGTCCTTTAACATCATCGAATTCCGAGAGATTAGAGACACACTTTTTGTGACGAAGCAAGTTTTTGGGAGCCATCACTATAAGAGGCTTGCGGAAATCCCTGTGTATCTGCAAATGGATGACATCAAGCGTGTGAAAAAACAAACAAGAAGAGTAGCAACCTTATATACACTCCGGATAGATATTTTACATCGTCTCACTAATTTTTACCTGGCGACGCAGAACATGGAAATAGTTGGCAGGTGTGGTAACATTAACAATTTGCCAATTACATTCTTGAATCTGCTTTCGTAGAGTTGGATCCATCTCAGGGATAACATAAGGATTGTCATCACTCATCTGCAGTAGAATTGGGTTAGTGGAGAGAAACCTAATGTTAAGTATCTGGTGCTAAATCGGTTGGTTCAAATCAATACCTGAAGGAAACGTTCTACTCTTCCACTCGAATGTTCAGGACCCTGACCATCATATCCATGAGGAAGTAGAACTACTAGCCCGGTTTGACGGAGCCATTTGGCTTCTCCGCTGCTAATGAACTGATCAAACATCACTTGTGCGCCATTGGCAAAGTCTCCAAACTGAGCTTCCCATATGACCAGAGAATTTGGGTTTTCCATCGAGTAACCCAGTTCGAATCCGAGAACACCAAATTCTGAAAGAGAGCTGCATGACAAAACACCAAAAAGTTCACGAAAAAGCAATTGAACGCTGTTAATGATCTCATGAGATTCACAAAACATACCTGTTGCTGACAGTGAACATTTCTGGGTCTTGGTTCATGGTCAAGTGATCTAAGGGACAATACTCCTCGCCGGTTTCTTGATCATGAAGAACCGAGTGTCTATGACTGAAAGTCCCTCTTTCAACATCTTGACCACTTAGCCGAACATGGTTGCCTTCCACAACTAGTGTAGCAAAAGCAAGAGCTTCTCCAAGTCCCCAGTCAATGCCTTCTCCCGACTCAATCATTTGAGCACGCTGTTCATAAACTCTTTTCACTCCTCTGTGTGGCTTGAAGTTCTCTGGGAAGGTTGAGATTGCCTTGCCCACATCCTTCAAGATATCTGGCTTCACACTGCAACAGAACAAGGGAATAAATCCCAGTAAAATATTATATATGAAAAGTCCAAAAGCAATGACTAACTAAATAACATAAAAATGTTTATACCCAGTATTTCGGATCCTAGAAATCTGCTCCGGTGACTTGAATCCAGTCCAATGACTTGCCAGCCAGTCACGTTTTTGTGGAATATAGTCTTTACTTCCCTCAAACTCTTCATTGAGGATAGAGCTTACTTTCTTCTGAATCTTATCAATATCTTCTTTGGTTACCTGTCCAGATTCCAGAAGCTTCTCTTGATAGATTTGAAGCGACGAGGGATGACTGCGTATCACCTATCAACAACAAGTAACATCCGTTTAAAGAGAGATTTGAAGAAAATAGATCTTGAAAAGAACTCAAGAAGGAAACTGGAATTTGAATTAAAAAAATCGCCAAGAAATGGATAGTAAAAGAAACAGACCTTGTACATTTTTGGTTGTGTGAATGACGGTTCATCTATCTCGTTATGCCCGAAGCGACGATAGCAGACTAAATCAACAACAACGTCAGAATGGAAAGTCTGGCGCCACTCCGCAGCAAGCTCGCATGCATGCACTACTGCTTCAATGTCATCCGCATTGACATGGAAAATCGGTGCATCTAAGGCCTTTGCAACATCAGTGCAATACTGAGACGACCTACCAGCCCTAGGATCGGTCGTGAAAGCCACTTGATTATTCACCACAATGTGCACTGTTCCACCGGTACAGTAGTTAGGAAGTGCACTAAGATGCAGAGTTTCATACACCACACCTTGTCCGGCAAAGCTACCATCCCCATGGATCAATATACCCATGTTCTTTGTTCTGTTCTCATCTTTCGTGTAATACTGTTTCGCTCTGGTTTTACCCATTACGACAGGATCTACTGCTTCCAAGTGACTGGGGTTTGCCAACAAAGACAAGTGAAGATGTTTGCCTCCTCTAGTTGGACGATCATAAGACGTACCCAAGTGGTATTTCACATCGCCTGTTCCGGTGTAGAGCCCAATTTCATCTACTGGCCTAGTACCACCGCTAAACTCGCTGAAGATTTGACGTAGAGGCTTTCTAACAACATTACCCAAAACATTAAGTCGACCCCTATGAGGCATTCCGATAACTATGTTCTCTACTCCAAGATCTGCAGCCCTATCGAACATCTCCTTCATGCCAGGGATCAAAGACTCAGCACCTTCAAGTCCAAATCTTTTGGCCGTGGTCCACTTAGAAGCCAAGAAATTCTCAAACTGTGTGCTCCAGGTAAGCCTATCATAAATAACCACCCGACGCTCACTGTTGTACTGCCGAGGTGTTGGAGTCTCGATTTTGTCTCTTAACCAGTTACATTTGTCCCTATCAGCAATGTGCATGTACTCATACCCTATAGTCCCACAGTAAGCCTGCTCAAGCCTCGACAATATAGCCCTTAGTGTTTGAACAGGACGGTTCTCAGACAGAAACCCCGACATCCTCCATACACCGAGAAAAAACTCTCTATCAAGATCAGCCTCTGTAAACCCATAAAGATCAGGCGTGAGATCCTCGGGAATCTCTCTTTCCTCTAGACCCAAAGGGTCAAGCTTGGCCTTCATGTGGCCATTAACCTGGTAAGCTCTGACAAGCAACAACAAACGCATGCTCTCTTGAATGGTTTGTCCCGAGATTCCAGGTGACGTGGCGGCTTGACCAACGAAATTCCTGAAGAAGTTATCCCAAGACTCATCAACACTGTTGGGATCAGCTTCCCAAGCTCTTTGCAGCTCCTCTAGATACACGCTACTTGTTCCATCCAAGAAGCTATCAGTAAGCTTAGAGAGTGGGACAGGACGTGGAACAGGTGCAGCAGACTCAGCTTTTGATTTGAGTATAGTAGAGTGGAAAACTCTGCTCTGATAAGGCAGAACCCTTGCTCTTGCGGCATATGAGCCACAGTGAGACTGAGAGAGTGTCCTTCTAATGGCAAGCTTTGCCAGAGAGGAACCAGTTCTAAACCAAGCCATAGCTTAATGGATCTATGTGTAATTACAAATCATACAAACCACGGCTTCACGTGAATTTTCTAATATTTTTGTCCCAAACCTGAAATGATCCATTAAACAAAGACAATTAAATACTCAAAAAAAAAGGAAAGTAGATAAAGTTTAAAAAATGGCTAAAAGAGTAACGGCTTAGTTATAATATCTCATGCAAGAACCAAAAGCATCGAAATCTGAAGCGAAAATAAGAAATTATCCAATATATTTATCAGCGATCTGAGCCATTCAGATCATTCGAAAAAATAGAAACCCCAAATAATTTCGAACAGTACACAATCGGCTCAACAGCTTTCATTTTGGAGAATTTCCATTAAAAATATGAACATATCAGAAACAATTAGGAAATTCAACGAAATTAAGGAGGAATTTTCAGCGCGAAGGAGAGAAGGAAACGAACCTGGATCAGATGATGGAGGGAGCTTCAGTGAAGTGACAGAGAAAGAATGAAAGAAAGAAAAGTAAGAAGAAGTGCACCGCCTTAAAATATCCCCGTTTGGCTACAAGGATAAGTATATACTTAGCACGAATAAAATATTAATGATCGAAAAAGAAGGCTCGAGAGAGAGAGACAGAACTAACTGGGCCCAAAATCAGATCAGCCTCTGGGCTCAATATAAGATCAGCCTATGGGCTCAAAATAAGATCAGCTTCTGGGCCCAAAATAAGATCAGCCTCTGGGCCCAAAATAAGATCAGCCTATGGGCCCAAAATAAGATCAGCCTATAGGCCCAAATCGTAACATTCGGATTCTTCACACTGAGTAATAGAAGACTGAAGTTTCAGAGTTCAGAGCATGAAGATGACTCTGCGTCTAGGTTTACGAATTTGAAGTAGATCATCATGAATGCGTCTGGGAAAGAACTGTCGCAGGAATCAATAGGACGTGCGAAATGCGAGGAATTAGCAAAGTCTTCGTCTTTCTACCGGAAAGTTTACTCGGAGGTGGTTCATCATCTATATCTTTGTTAGCTTTCGCATTTTCAGTTTTTTGGAATGATGAATGATTTTAGTTTAGGTTTTGTAGATAGAGGAAGTTGGATGGGAACCACTTAGGAGGTTAGGTGGAGATTTAACGTTTTTCAGCTTTCACATTCTGTAAGTTTCAGAATTTTCCTCTATTGGTGATGGAATGTTGTGATTAGTGTATTGAACTCTATTAGCATTTTGTGTTCTGTTCAGAGATAAGAAGGGAAGAGCACATATCTTAGAAATTCAACTGGATAGTGACTATCCTAAGTCCCCACCTTCTGTTTCCGCGGTTTGTCTTTTGTTTCTTTGTGTGTTTTTTCTCTTTTAACGTTTCCACTCTCCTTAGTGTGTTTATCTTTTGGCTTGACGCAGGATGTGCCATACATGTTTGCTTTAGAGTGGTCAACAAGCTCGAGATTGAAAGATGTGATGCACCAATTCCAAAAGGTAGCTGCTTTAAGACTTTGCTACATTCTCTCTTTGTGATCACTAATCAGCTAGTAAATGATCTGTGTTTTTTCGTTGTTAATAGCATCTAGACAATCTTCAAGAATTTTGGTCTGTCTTGGACGATATCGACAAGTCTCTCTGTGTTGTTGATGCTAAGCAGCCATCTCGTGCTTCTCCTGTCCGTCGGATTCATGCTGGTTTATATACCTCTACCCTTTTGTGTTTTCTCTACTCTCTTTTAGTTCTGTGTTCAAACAAAAAGATTTGTTTTTTGTCTGTGTAATTGGTTCAATGTTTGCAGGGAACGATTGCAACATCATTGTTTATATTAACTCCAGCGACCCTAAATCCTTACCAGAGTATGATTCGAGCCAACAAACAGTCACTTTAACCTCTTTTCTTCAACATTATCCAATAGTTAATTACTTACTTAGACAGGTGCCGGTTTATTGGTCCTGAGCATCCAGCTACGAACAACTTGCATATGATATGGAGACGAAATAGCAAAAAATGGTAAACGTTTTGTCTATTTTTTCCCATTTTCAAATCTATTTTGATAGCTTATAGCATGGGATTGGCAGAAAAATTGAAGTTTATGGATTGTTGAAAGCATGAATCACAACTAATTGACATCACACAGGTCAAAGGAAAAATCATTTCCTGAGAACCTCGAGTGTATTCTAGGTACTGAGCTTCCACGGCCTCGAGGTCTCCAAGTGGAAGATGATTATCAGCAAGTTGAATGCGGAATCTGCTATGCGCAGTTTCTACCCACCGGTGATTTCTTGAACCGTAGAAAAAATAACATCGATTCTTCATTGTAATAACTTGCTGACAGTTCACTGACTTCTCATTTACTTCAACAAAAGATGAAGAGCTCGGAGCTAGAAGTGGGACGCGAACAGACTACACATGCGAAAACATCAGTTGCAACAAGTCTTTCCACAGCCTTTGCCTCACAGACTGGTTAAGGTCTATCACAACAACTAGACAGTAAGTAGAAACCTTAAGTCGCTCGCTCTCCTTCACATACACACAAGTCTTGTGCTCTAAAACTTATATATGACTCAATTTCTTGTAGGTCATTTGATGTTCTGTTTGGGAACTGCCCTTACTGTTCAGACCCAGTCGCAGTCAAAATCAGTAACATGAACAAAATAGTTTAGACAAACCATTCTCTTAGTCCCAAACCCTTTAACCCATAGTTTCTTATAATGATTCTAAATATTCTAATGAAACATGATACAAAGAGAGTTAGCACAATGTCTAATGAGTAGTGAGGACAAAACCCCCTTTTTACTATTTGCCTTATGTACTGTTTGAGATAGAACTCATGTAGCTTTCAAATAAGAAATGTGAATAGACCTTCAGTTTTGCCCTTCTGGCCACTCAATTCCAATGCTGATCTATCAATCACATCAATGTGAAGTTTCTCAAGCAATAACTCTTTTACTTAATTATAAATTTAAATTTTTAAAAAGTTTTTGAATGCTATTATTTGCCTTTTTCTCCATGGCCACAAGCCTTCTTCTCCAGCTGTAGTACTGTCGGTGGCTTAATCAACCTATGTTTAAGAACTCAGAAGAAATAAGTTATCCTTTCCAAACCAATCAAAACCCACGAAATAAGATAATGATAAGTGGTGGTAGAAAGTAGAAAGTAAGTTTGTCTTAGACCAGATACAAACTACAAAACTCGATTCGAAGAAAAAAGAACACACAAAATTCAAATAAAACTGACATGTGTACGAACGGGGAATTCATGCTATTACTTGTTAGAAAATAAGTAAATGAGAACAAGTTCGGTCAGAAAGTTGAAATATTAGATATGAAATCAATTCCCATTAACTGTAAATGTTTTTTGGCATTTCTCGATGGAGTTACGTACACATTATTTCAACAAGTTCTGAACTTGATTATATTTTTTCTTCTTAAGGTTTAATGCAAATCTGACGCCTTTGTTGAAAATGGGACCATATGGCCAAACGAATAGTATCGTCTTTGTGCAACAAATCATTGTAACATGTATATAGGTATTATTCTTTCATTATCTTGTGTTCGTGTTTGTTTTTATCAAAAACAAAATGGTAAATTGTGAGTTCGTAACTCCAAGGGCTTAAGAAAGATTATTTAAATATTTAAACTTCATGCTTATAACCGTTTGAAATTTATATAATCCAAGGTTTATAACTCCACCCGTGGCCGTGTATCTTCCAATTAAAATACATTTCAAGATCACGCGTTCGAATCTCGACTTTGGGGAATGGTCTAAATTTACATAACATCTATATGATCCTCAGTCTTGAAGAATTATGGGATCAAGATTTGAAACCCTTTGGTAATACGAGACAAAAAAAATTTAGGAGGATGAGCAGAAAAAAAAGAAGATGATACAGTTGCTTTCAAAACAATCAATGCTTGCTTTTTCATAAAAACACAATAAATGCCTTAGGCCATATAGTCACGGAATTTAACATTTTCTTCTTCAAATAACCACAGATTAACGATTATATTTATACACACCACGTATTTGTGTATGTGCACAATTGCATAATAATGCATTATCACACTACAATCCACATTTTCCCACAATTATATATGAAATATCGTACAAGAAGAAACATGATCATTGTACGTACGTTTTGTACATGGTATTATTCAAGCGTGACACTCGATTGGTGGGACCGGATACCTTGACCGGTCGGTACAATAATCATATACCATATGATTTACTCTAACCCAACGGTAACGTCGAGCTTCGACGGCGTTAAGTGACTGAAAAGCGTAACCTTCCCACCAATTGTGAGGGTTCGATGGACAAAAGGTGGGTCCAGGAACAGGACAGCCTTCGATATCAAAATCTTTGTAATAAGCATAAAACGGAGCTTTGCTCCAATTAATTTTCTCTAATCCACCACGTGTCGCCCAATCATCGGCTTCCCATAGTGTTGAGTAAATTCCCATAGGTTGTGATGTCGGGTAAGCTATCTTCTTGGCTTCGTTGTTTTTGTATACTCTTATTGGTACATCGTCCACGTAAAATCTAATCAACCAAAATAGACTCACGTTTTAAATTATGGGTTTTTGAGACAGTAAATGGTGTGCAAGAAAAGACAATGAGAAGAGACAAATAAATAAATCATACACGTGAACTCGTGAAGTGTATATGAAACTTTACCGATGATTCAATAACAAATGAACCTAGAAAATAATCCGTGCATGTCGATTAATGTACTTTCTTTTTCATTTTGTTAATGGTGAAAAGTTTGAAACTGTTGGGATGATTCGATTCGAAAGTTTAGGAGAGAGAGAGAAGCTTTACACAATTTGTTTGTGTGACCATAGGATAGAGTAAGTGTGGAAATCCAAAGACGGATCGAACCAGAGATTAACCCTTTGTTCTCTATCTCCTTTACCATGAGCAAATATGTTTGTTTGGACCGAGTAAGGTTGGCCACTTCGGTTTCCCAAGAACTCAAAATCTAGCTCATCTCTCACGGTGTCCGTATCCGAGTTCATCTATAAACATATGAATGATTAGACCATCAATGTTTCAAGAATATGGTATGTTCTGGAGAAATAATTGTTTGATGGTGAATGTATGAAGTTTCACAACTAATGGGGGTAAAATGAAAGACTCACGTAGAAGGCAGTGACCGTACCGGCAGAGTCGCCGGGAATGAGTTTGATCTTCATGCTCACTTTTCCAAATAAATACTTTCTTTTGGAAGCAAATCCACATCCTTTGAGAAATAAGTATGAACACGTGAGAGTGTATATCTTTACATACAAGCCCATTAATCCACAAAATGTTCCAATTTAAGTCTACGTGGAATATATATGCGGTTTTGGTTTACCTGTGCTCTGGTCAAGGACAAGTTGGATAGCTTTTCCGCCGTCCATTTGACGGATGTGAGATTCCGACCAAGCAGCTTTGAAATCTTCGGCGAATGTAGCAGGCCGGGCGGAAATCTGGATGAACATTACCGTAAAAAGGGTGACAATGCAAAGAAAAGGAGTTTCAGCAATAGAAAGGAAAATTTTCTTAGCCATGGTGGGCCTTTGTATTAAAATAACAATGAAACCAAAAAAAAGTGTGTGTGTGATTTCTTATGAGTTTGTTTTTAAATTGAGAAGAGAATGATAAGTGTGCATGCAATTTATATACTCAAAAATTTTGATGCCAATGGGAATTGAGGATTTAGACGATGACGTGGATTGTGGTAGCATTTAACACAAGGAGACATCGTTTAGCTTTCCACACAGCTAATTACGAGCAGTCTCTTGGCCTACTTATTTATTAAACTATGAGCTTTTATTTTTATAAACACACATAAGTTTGATACCAATAGAACTAGTAGGAAGCGAATCTCTGAATCCTTATCATGTATATTTCCGGTGAGAGACTTAAACTTGTATTATTTTGCTACCCTGAAACATTTAGGAGGCTTTTTCCAGTTGAAGTGAAGCTAGTAGACATGCACGCCATGTGCTATTTTTTTTAAAAGTTACTTAATCATCATACGATCATTTTTCTTGATAAGTTACAGAAAGTCATACTGTAAATTAATGTAAAACGTGCAATTACAAAACATTATATGTTTCAATTCCTTGTCTATAGAATAAACAATGCTAAGAAATGCTGGGAAAGAAAATGTACATGAACGTGTGGTTTATAACCTTGGAAGGGGGCAATGTCTCAATCAAATGATGATGGTTGTGGTATGTAACATACATAATATATGGTTCTAATTATTTTGACCTAGAGAATTTATATTATGAGGCTTTGTATCCATTCATGTCTCCCATGGGCCTCCTCCTCTAACCTACTAAATACTTGTGTTATATCCAATTAATTAATAAGGAATAAGAAAAGTTATACATATTTCGAATCATGTTTGAATTTTTACTACTATTAAGCCATCTTTGATACAAATGCCAATGCAATGACAGAAACATATTTAAGTGTCAAAGCAAGCCTATATGTTTGGGGTTTATTAGTTATAAATAGGATTGTTATGTTAACAAAGATAACAGCTCTGAGAGAGTTGCTACCCAAAATCATGAAACTATGCAAAGAAGAAGTTTCTGCTTTGATTTACCAACCAGTGAGTGGAAAGCAAACAATGGGTAAGATTTCGGTAGTTATAAAAACATGCTCTTTCGGTATAGCTTAGTTGAGAGTTTACGCGGGTAAAGAAAAATATTGATTTTTTTTTTGTAAAAGCATGATAGTAATCTGGAGAGTTAAGTTGCCACAAAGCAAAACTCCTTCATCATCTTCATAAAATATCAAATCTCATCAATCTTAGTTCTTCGTTCATTTGAACTTTTCCCTTTTCGGTTTCCTTGCATCTAATAAACTAAGCTCCAATGAACTATTCTATTTTCAGTCCTTTTTATCTATTTTTTCTCTGGAGTACCACACAATTACAAAGATCGTAATTCTGAAAATAAACCTTTGATACCAAATCACATGGGATTTTGGTTTACTTCAACTCAGAACATTAATTGTATAGGTTCATATAATGGCCATGTTTAAACTAAATATTCATATTTGATGGCCACTATTTTAATGTACGCTTTTGTAAATTCATCTAATCTGATGGTAAAACCAAGATGAAATACAGGAAAAGCCAACGTATTTACTGAAATCTCCAGAATGAAAAGCATGCCCAAACAAGGGACAACCAACGATGAACTACAACTAGAATCTAAAATAACCTTCGGACTAAAAATCAGCCGAAAGACTTGCATAGAAGACGAATCTTCAAAGAAAGACGAAACGAAGGTAAACCTTGTTTTTCATATTTATTAAAACGGAACATTAAGATACATGTTCATGTAATGTTTTTTTTATTTCATAAGCAAACCTTTTGTATTATTACTACTAGTAGTCTAGTACTATGGATGGATAGCTTGAACCAGAAGGAAAAAAAAAAACCGAAAATAGCTTCATAATACCTAGAAATAGATCATACAAACGATCATAATCCAACCCAGAAAATCAAGTTTTGTTTCTTCTGCTCTGCTTATTACAAAACCATACACGACATTCTTACTTGGAACCTATCTAGAAAGCGAAAGCAAATATAGATATATTACCAACAGAACATAGTAAAGAACTGAGGCTCAGATCATCCAGTCCATACTCACGTCTCAGCTATCGCTCAAACCCGGCCGTGCACAGACCCGAGTTTCTCTCTTGAACCGCACGGTTTGAGTGGAAACAGTCGAATCAGTGTTGAGACCATTGTATGTTCTTGATATCGATACCTTCTTTAACCATTTCATAAAGCGGGCTCATCTCCCTCAACTTCTCAACTTGTTTAACCGTAAGCTCGACCGCTTTGTCAATCTCCGCCTCCGTGGTAAACCTACCAATCCCAAACCTAATCGAAGTGTGAGCCATGTCTTCATCCACACCCAAAGCTCTTAGCACATAAGAAGGCTCCAAACTCGCACTTGTGCAAGCACTTCCACTAGACACTGCAACTTCTTTCAAACCCATCAAAAGACTCTCTCCTTCAACATAAGCAAACGACAGATTCAGATTCCCTGCATAACGACTCTCCATCGAACCATTCACCACAACCCCATCAAGCTTCTCTCTAACCCCATTCAGCAACCTCTCCTGCAACTTCGTAATCCACTTGTCATCATACTCCATCTCCTTCATTGCCAACTCACAAGCAACACCAAAGCCAACAACTTGCTGCGTAGACAAAGTACCACTACGAAGTCCCCTCTCTTGACCTCCACCATTCATCAAAGGCTCGAGCCTTATCCTCGGCCTCCTCCTCACATACATAGCACCAACACCTTTAGGTCCATAGATCTTATGACCACTCATAGACATCAAACTAACATTCCACTTCTCAACATCAACAGGAATCTTCCCTATAGCTTGAGCAGCATCAGTATGAAACGGAACCTTATGCTCCTTACAAATCCTACCAATCTCTTCCATAGGTTGAACCACACCAATCTCATTGTTCACAGCCATAACCGAAACTAAACCGGTATCCGGTCTAATAGCCTCTTTCAACATCTCTAAATCGATTAAACCGTCGGTTTTCACAGGCAAGTAAGTTACCTCGAAACCTTCCTGCTGCAAATGCCTGCAGGAATCAAGTACGCACTTGTGCTCCGTCTGTGTCGTGATGACGTGTCTCTTCTTATCCTTGTAAAAGTGCATCACACCTTTCACCGCCGTGTTGTTCGCCTCCGTGGCTCCTGATAAGAACACGATCTCTTTCGGCGATGCGCCGATCAGTTTCGCCACCTGGATTCGCGCCACCTCCACCGCGTTCTCCGCTTCCCAGCCGTAAAGGTGAGTACGCGAGTGAGGATTCCCGTAGTCGTAGATGGATGACGCGTTCATCGCGTCGAATACTCTAGGATCAAGCGGAGTCGTCGATTGCATATCCAGATAAAGAGGCCTGCCTGAAATTCGAACTCCTTTCATCACGATCCCCGATTCATCCGCGTACGAATCCGTCGAGGTTGAATTCGCAGCGGCGGCGGTGGCGGTAGATAGGTGGTGACGCCGGGAAACAGCGCCGTGTGGCTTTATAAGAGATCGACGGATTGTGGAAAAGATAGCCTTAGACGCCATTGATTCTTACACGTCAGCTTTCGTTTTACGAATTTTGCCTCCTACTTGATTGATTGATTAATTCTCTTCTCTACGATTGTTGAGGAAGGAAGAAGAAGAGAAGCTGAGGTTAAGAGAGAAAGGTTCGATGCTTATCGGAGGGTGTAGTAAATGATAACGTCACTGGCGGTTTCGTGACAGTGGCGACGTGGTCGTCTCTGAAACCCTAAATTGATCAGGGGAGATGAAGGCCTGTTGGGTCTTTTGGGCCTGTTAATATATAATGGGCATGATATAACTGCCTTTTTTGGCGAGAGATTTTTTTATTTGTGTTTCTTCCCATTTCCCAGTTTCGTTCCACCATCAAAAATCTTTGATACTTCCACGAAACAAACAATGGCATAAAAAGTTGCCTTCTCAGTTCTCAATCTTACAAATATCAAGCAGAGACCATAACTAGCTATTTAAGTTTTTAATTAGTTTCCTAACCTCAAATATTAAGCAAAATTCAACATACAACAACAACTAAGTAACAATCCTAGGATAAATATTAGATGAAGAAAATGAACACTGTATCATTCGAGTGGCTTCTTCTCTTTGAGCAACTCCACTACTTTCCTCATGGTTGGTCTATTAATGGGAAAAGATGACGTGCAGAGCAATGCAACCTCAAAAACTTTTTCAATCTCTTCATATTCCCTCGTAGAAACTTTCATCTTTGGATCCATAAGCTTGCTAAGATCTCGGAAATTTCCAAATAAGTCCTGTTTTATAGCTCTCTCTTCAGGTGAAGGAGAAGAGTAACATAAAGCTGCTTCCATTGCAAACTTAACAATGTCTTTATTCTCCCCAAAAGACGGATCATTTGGTCTTTTTCCGGTAATCAACTCGAGCAACACTACCCCAAAACTATACACATCACTCTTCTCATTCACTCTCGACGTATAACCATATTCTGCAATCACACCAATATATACAACAATATTAGATTCCAAATAATGTTAATAAAACTTACAGAATCCGTTTTTCCTATTAAAATTGAAAGTGAGTTATGTTTGTTCCATTTAGTTATTCCTTTATACACAAACCTGGAGCAATGTAGCCGTAGGATCCAGCAACACAAGACATGGGAGAAACATCAGAGACACCATCATTGTCTTTTCTTTTCAACGGTTTAGCTAAACCAAAATCAGCAACATGTGGCTTCATCTCATGGTCCAACAATATATTATTGCTTTTGACATCGCGGTGAATAATCGTCGGAACGGAGTCATGATGAAGATAAGCAAGTCCTTGAGCTGCACCAATCGCGATCGAAAAACGTGTCGTCCAATCAAGCACAGCACAATGTTCTTTCTCTGAATGCAAAACATCACCCAAGCTGCCGTTTTCCATGAACTCGTACACTAAAAACCGAAACTCTTCCCCGGTGCAACACATGAGTAGCTTCACTATGTTCCCATGCCTAACCCGACCCAAAATCTCTACCTCGGATCTAAAAACAGACTCGGATTCGGGCTTTTGACTCTGTCCTCCCCATAGTTTCTTCACCGCGACCGTTTCACCTGATTTGAGTTTCACTCTGTAAACCAAACCCGACCCACCCGACCCGATTATGTTGTTGTCTGTTAATTGCGGGTATATGTCTGCCTCGGTAAACCCAATCCGCTGAAAAATGGTAACGTTGTTAAAAGTCCGGTTCGGTTTATTCCGAAACAAGGGTTTGGTTTTGATATAGAGCCAAACCGAAACTCCAATCAGTGCAACAATGCAGACGACGAAGATCGCCAGGATGTACGGGTGTTCGGGTTTGGAGCGGCAAGGACGAATCGGATCCAAATTCGGGCCACAGAGATTCGGGTTACCCAAGAAACTCAGTTTAAAAACATCTTGTTGAAAACCAGAAGGGATCTTGCCGTACAGTTTGTTATCAGAGACGTTGAATTGGTTCAGCTTCAGCTTCAACAGCTCCGACGGAATCTCACCTGTCAACTGATTGTTGGAGAGATCCAAATAGGTTAAAACCGGTAATTCACCGAGCTCCCTTGGAATTCCGCCGCGGAAACGGTTATTCGAGAGATTCAACTCGGTTAACTCGGTGCATGAACTCACTGAACTCGGGATCTCACCGTCGAGCATGTTCTCCTGCATCTCCACTCTTTCCAAATCCTTCAATTGGTTAATGCAAGACGGAAGAGATCCTGAGAAACGGTTGCGGCTGAGATCGATGACTCTGAGGTCACCGAGATTACAAATTTGCGCGGGAATCTCACCGGAGAAGTTGTTTCTATCGATTTCAAGCTGAGAGAGATGACGAGCGTTGGATATCGACGGAGGAATCGAACCTGTTAACTGATTGTTGGAAAGCTCGAGACGAGTAAGAGGAAGTTCCCAAAACATGATCGGAACTTCGCCGGAGAGTTTGTTATCGGCCATTCGAATATAACTAAGCGAATGACAATCGCCGTAAGATTCCGGAATCCCTCCGGTCAATTGATTGGTGAAACTGATGATCTTTTGTAGGTTTCTTCTATAGCAGAGATACGGCGGCAATTCACCGGAGAAATTGTTCGTGGAGACGTCGAATTCAGTCACACCGGAGAATTTACCGAAATCCTTAGGTAAAGTCCCTGTAAAACTGTTGTTGAAGATTTTGAATTCGACGAGATTAGGATTTAAAGCTACGACGTGAAGTAACTCTCCGGTGAAGAAATTATCGTTGAGATTGAAAGATACGAGTTTCAGAGCAGCGATTTTTTCCGGTAATTCACCGGTTAGGCTATTCTGCGAGACATCGAAAAACCTTAAACCGGTTAAATTCCCGATACATTCCGGTAAATTCCCGGTTAACTTATTGTCGTAAAGCTCCAACTGATAAATTAAATTGAGCCGTCCGATACTATCTGGTATTTCTCCGGTTAGACCGTTCATAGCTAAATCGAGATTCTCAAGCAAAACCAAATTCCCAATCGAATCCGGAATTTCTCCGACGACTCTCGAGTTAGTTAGCCGGAGATAACTCAGCTTCGTCAAATTCCCGAACGTCGACGGAATCCGACCAGGCTCGAATTCGACGTAAGCGAGTTCAAGACGAGTCAACTGAGTCAAGTTACCTAAAAACGCGGGAACGATTCCACCGAGCGAGTTACCATTAAGGTTCAGTACTTGCAAAGCTTGAAACCTCCCGTAACTCTCGGGAATCACGCCGGTGAACAAGTTTGATTCCATCTCGAGGACACGTAGGTGACGAAACTCCGAAGAGAATTCCGGTAACTTCCCGGAGAAGTTGTTAACGTTGAGGACCAACACGTGTATCCGAGAACATAGGGAGAGAGGAGAAGAATCTATCGTACCGTTGAGATTGTTTTGAGAAAGAGTGATGTTGACTAACGTACGGATACGACATAACCCATAAGGAAACCCACCAGAGATTCCGTATCCGGAGAGATCTATCGCCGTTACGGAGACGGAACTACCGTTTCTGACGTCGCATGTAACTCCTGTCCAGTTACACGGACTCCGTTTGTCTCCCGTTATGACCCAATCATTTAACTTTCCATCCGGGTCAAAAAGCTGGTTTCTTTTGACCCAAGTCAATATCTCAGCGTCTCCATTAGAAGAAACTTGGATAAAAGAGGAAAGAACAAGTAACAAGAATAGAGAAGTAGTAATTATGTTGATCATCGTTTTGGGGAAGAGTGAAAGAGAGAGAGACGATGAATGTGATGAGAATCTACTCATAGAACTTTCATGGGTTTTTGATCGGATATAAAGTTAAGTAACGTTTAAAGATGAATGGTTTCAAAGGTTTTCCATTAACTCTTCCTTCTTTTTTGCTTTCTTTCTTTTTTTTGTTTTTTTTGTTTTTTTTTTTGTTTTTGATGATTCACATGGGAAGTAGGTTTAGTTTAGTGACGGTTTTTCTTTTGTCGTTGCTTTTGAAGTGTTTAGAGTCTAAAGATAAGTTGAAAAGGAATCTAGGAAACTTTTATTAGTGTTCACTCTTTGAAAACACCAATATGATTATTATTTTTTTTTTTTGGTGTTTATGACAAAATTTGGTGGACCTAATATAAAGTAAATAATTTAATGTATGGTAAAATCGACTAATCTTGAAAGATCATTTGACCATACGTTTACCACATAATTGGTTATATTTTCTTGTAATGGAAATTTCCGTCGTTATTAAGGCATTTGATATTATAAACATAACGGTAAATTGTGAAGAAAGCGAAGTGCGAGCAAAGCATGGGCTCAAATGTCCAAATCTCTTTTTGGGTTACGGACAAGAGAAGGCGGAGGCCCTGGAGGGGAAATGTGAAGTGTGAAGCGAGTGTTAGGTTCTGTGTTGACTTGGAGGATGGTAACTGGTGAGTATCTTTAGAAGGATGCATAGAGAACAGAGAATGTTAGGTTCGGTGTTGACTTTGATCATCCCTTCTTTGGTCTTCGGTTAGGCGCAGTTAATGTCTAATCTTACCATTAATAATTTAAGTATTTAACAATGCACCGAGACTTCTTTGCAGTTTTGTGTTCTATCTCGCCTCAACCCCTGCCCTATGTTGGCTTAGTTTATATTTTATCCACAAATTAACGATCTTCTAGAAGGAAAATAAAAGCGTTATAAATGCTATAACTCGATGGGAAGGTTTTATGCTTCGATATTAAATGGAAGGAACCCAATGGAGAAGATACTAGAACCATATTCACATACGACTCATCAGAATCCGGGGCTTCTTCTTAATAATTACTCGAAAGTAAACAATTAAACACACCATTTGAGGAGTGCTTAATAAGAAGACATTAAATCGAGTATTTATTTGTTTGCTTTGGAATATGCAATTGTCGGAAGACTCTACGTCGCCGTAAAGACTCTTCTGTCCGAATTAAGTGTAATTTTCGTTAACATTTATCTTTCCCAAACCCTTTTAATTTTTTCTTACTTCGTATAAATCCACAGATTCCTTAGCCAAACTAACATAACTATAAGTACATTATCCACGAGGGAAAAAAAGAGTTGTTTAACAAAAAAATGGTATGTTACATAACAATAAAGGTTAAAATCATCGAGTAAAGTCTACTGAAAAACGAAATCACGGAGTGAATCTGGTTTGAAAAATGGAAGAGAAAATATAACATAATTTATCAATCACATGCCCATAACTTTTAAAGGTTGTTGAACTGCCCCCTTATGTCTCTTTTCTCACTTTATTATCCACGACACTCTCATCACTTGTGCTTTGTGTCGCTTGTCAGTATCATTTTTATGTATGATGCTTGTCTTCTCTTTAACAACGTTCCTCTATATAATATTATAAGTTTATAGCTAAGATCATATTCAGTTATTGTTGCATAAGAAAAAGAAACTCAAATTATTTTCTCCAAAAACAAAAATCTATAATTTTAAAACAGTAGCCACCTAAATCTCTGGATGTTACTAAACTCTACGAACGGAACCAAACAGAGCGCCATTCTCTCATTTGTCGTGAATCTCGTGATTCGTGGCCCGTGGGACACTCCTAAGAGTCGGGCACTCTTCGAAGATTAAGGGTGTTTTCGCCATTTTAGTTTGTCTCTAAACAACGCAGCATTCCATTGGGCTTTAGTTTTTGAAAAGTATAGCCCATTGTATACTAGTGAGCTGGCTCGCATGGCCCAATCTGTAGAAAATTTTCTTCGATAACCCGAATTGATTTCTACGAACGCCAAGAAACAAAAGATAAAAGTGTGTCGTAAAAAGAGAGAGCTTAAATCTATCTACATATTCCGAACATTAAAACTACATACAGATGCCGTTCCGATGAAAACGATGATACATCTAGTTCAATATTTCTAAAAGTTATACAAGATAAAAGCTTAACTGTTTGTGCTAGTGTCTCCGAAATGATATAACTTGAATTAAAATTTTAGAGTGTACAGTGTACGTGTCTAAATTGCAAACGACACAACCCAACAAAAATCTGAGCTCGTAGGTCGGGCCAATGCCCATAATGCCCGTAACATTTTTTTTTGTAAATGGATCATTTTACCCAACTCGGTGAAGAGCTTAACAAAGAAAGAGTATTGAAGCTGAAAACTTTTATTATTAGATTCGCTTATTGATTACAATCGAGTTACAAATTGTTTTATACAGCTCTTGGAACAATCTGGAACTAAGACAGGTGTCTTCATTATACTGTGCATTCAGAATCAAGGGCCTGAATGGATTTGACAGCTTCAGGTACGTTGTTGCTTTAGCTGTACCTCCTACTTTTTCTTTTGACGCGTAAACTTTATCTCTGGTTGTCTCGTCAGTCTGTTGCAGGCGGGAAGGATTTGAAGTGTTGGGCTTGTCATGATTTCGGCCCAACTGTTCTGTCGACTTAAGCCCATTGTCTCGTGCTGCGTCGTTTTGAGAACTTGCTGAGTGAGTCGGAGTGTTTGCCTTAATATTCCCCCTCAAACTTGGTGTGGGAGGAACGTCAACACCGAGTTTGAATCGCAAAGAACAGAATGATGCAGCTGGGAGAGACTTTGTGAATATGTCTGCAAGTTGGAGGTGGCTGGGGATGTGTTTGACTAGCAAAGAAC